>JAEVFF010000089.1:1079050-1384888 GCA_018901945.1 Pugionium dolabratum | reverse complement strand
GTGGTTAATAATAACCCATCCTTTTTTATTTCCCTTGTTATTCAAACTGAATTTTCGTGCTCACACTTGCCTTGTAGGTCAAGATAGGTCTTATTTGATTTTCCTATGTCAATAGGATCTACTCCACGAGGAGCGGTACGGACGTAGATGATATCATCAATTAGAAGCAGGCAAAATGGTGATGAATTGCGATTGGTCCAAACCTTCGACCAGCTCCTTCTTGCAATCCGCCCAGAATGATCGACGCACATCCATGCACCTCCGAACCAGGAGAGGAGATATTCATTAATGACAGAAGAAGCGCCCCCGTACCTTAGCCGTTCACGAGCGGCCCACCTTTTGAGATGCTGTTCCTACCACATGAACTGATAGATGGCACTGCTATAACAACACCTTGGTAGTGGCCTGGTTGGGACATACCGGCTAGATCAAGTCCATGCAGATAGATTCGGGTTTCCAAGAAAATATGTGGGTTGAAGAACTGCTTTAAACGAGTTCTATTCTCAACCGAGTCCCTGGCCCTCCTTCATCCTTTGGCCGCGTGATATTTTCCCAAGAGACACGTGCGCTAGTTTCCGAAAATGGAGCGCCCTTCCAGAGGAAAGCAGCACAAAGTCGATCAAATCAACCATCTTGATGCATTTCTTTGGTAATATGAACACAGTCTTTGCTAGTCCAACTACTAAATCTATAGAGATGCCTTCCCAAGATCTCTTCGGTACGGGTATGGATACACTCCTCTTGCCATTTTTTTCTTCCTGACAAAGACAAAACGCACCCTAAGAGCTATATCTTGCATTAGGGAGTCGGGGTTCTCCTACACCACCCTACTGTTTGTTCATAGGGGGTCTCCAACCGCTTATTCAAAAGCTATCCCCCGTTCTCATGAACATTTACCTTCACCGAGTGGATCAGGCAATTTCTCGCTTTATGGAAACGGAAAGGACCCTCCGCTACGCTCTGAAATCTATGATCAACGATAGAACAAGATCCATTTTTCATCATATATAAGGGATTCCTTGGTTCGGACCGTGATAAATCGCTATTTCCCCCAAACCGCTAGTTTTCATATGACTCAGAACTTCTCACGTTGTTCTGGATCCCCTTCCTGGCTACGATTTCCAAGTTGCGGAGGAACCTAGATTCTTCAGCGAAGCTGGAGGAACCAAGCTTCTCCCGTTGGAGGCTAAGGCTACCCTGTTTCCAACGGATCCAATCCAGGCCTGTAGGCTAAGGCTAACCTGTTTCGAACATCTTACTTAGTTCTCTAGGTAGGTGGATTGGATGGGGCGGGGAGCTCGGGCCCTCGAAAACCCCCGTACCGCCACGGGAGAACCCTCCTTGGAGAAGTTATGCCACCTATTAAAAAATCTAAATGAGCGCGGTAAAAAGGCTTCGGAGTACGTTATAAAGAATTAATTAATCGGTTGAATATTCGGGAATTAAAAACTCGTTAAATTCAAAAATTGTGAATTAGTTAATTTTTTAGATTTTGCATTTTTTTATAAACCTCTTTTTCAGCTTATGTTTTTGCATCAATCGAAGGTTTGGACCAATTGCAATTCATCACCATTTTGCCTGCTTCTAATTGATGACTGGCTATTATATAAGTGTTGACCTAAGCCCCTGTGCAGGGGCTCGGCTCCCGAACCATACGTGAGCTGCCTCGTACGGCTCTTCCTAAGAACTTGAAGCTCCCTCTCCATAAATCAAAGTTTTTTAAAAAGCCTTCGCCCTCAAGTTTGAAGCCGACGTAGCCAGTTCGAACTAAGCGCTTTGATAAGAAGTCCATCCTCCACTCTGCTTTCTTACTGCTCTTCTCCTGCTATCTATCTTCCTGGTTTGGCTCTGAGAGCGTCTCTGCAGATCCTTCTTCTGCTCCTGGAACTGCTACCACATCAGAAAGAGACTGTCCTGTGCGTACGGCAGGCTCAGGTTCCTCCAGCTTCGCTGAAGAAGCTAGGTTCCTCCTTTAGGTTGTTTAAGTAGGTTGGGTGACAGATCGGCCATAGGAGTACTCTGGGATATAAACCAGGGCAACAAATGTCGAGCATACAACGATGCCGCCCGAGACCATTATTGAATATATAATGAACACAATTTGCCAAGAGTTGGTTGTGACAAAACCCAATGTGCATAACATCTAGATTATGGCACAACAAATGGTCCCTCCAATATGGTAAATTCCACAAAATATTCTTCTTGTGCCAATTAAGGTATTTGTCACAATCATCAACAGGGTAATGTCCGTTGCCTCCACATGAAGCCGTTCTCTCAGCACCAAAATCTCTAAGTTGAGTCATCATATAATTTCCATCAAAATTTTTCTTTTCCTAAACAATGTCGTGCTCCGATGATATGGATGATCTTGTGGTAGAAATCATCGATGGCAATCGAACCAACTAGTCTTTCGTCCATGTTTCAGTTGGAACGCATCAGTATTATCTTGACAATATCGGCATGCTAATCTTCCATGCGTCGACCATCCTGATAATGTAGCATATGCTAGAAAATCACTTATGGTCCACATTAGTACTGCTCGCATCAAGAAGTTCAGTTGGTTGGAAACAACGAATGCTTCGACACTATTTTCCCATAAGATTTTGAACTCATGAATTAGTGGCTACAAGAAAATATCAAGCGATCGCTTAGGATGCTCTGGACCGGGGACAAGAATTGTTAGAAACAAAAGCTCTCGTTTCATGCACAACAAAGGAGGCAAATTATAAGTTGTCACGATAACTACCCACAGCGAATATTGCCTCCCATGCTTCCCAAAAGGATTGAATCCATCTGTAGATAACCTGAGGTATACGTTCCCAGGCTCATATTCAATACTAGAATAAGCCTCTTTTAAATGTTTCCATGCTTCTGCATCCTAGGGATGCACAATTTTTCCATTTCAGTTATGTTCTGCATGCCATCACATAGGCTTTGTCGTGTGTTCAGATTGATATAACCTCTTTAACCTCTCTGTTAATGGCAAATACCACATCCGTTTATGCGGAATAGGTACTCTGCCGCTTGTCTCTAGAAATCAAGGTTTGTGACAAAATCGATACTTCATGCTGTTTTCATCATTTCTCCCATAGATCATGCAATTGTCAATACATACATCGATCATCTGATACGGCAATCCAAGACTAGCTACAAGTTTTTGAACCTTGTAATATGAAGCAGGTATGGTATTATCTTTAGGTAATATATCTTTGACAAAATCATATATCGCATCCACACAATCTTCAGGCAAGTTGAAATCCGTCTTTATCGTCATCAACCTGCTTGCAACAGATAAAGGCGATAATCCATCTCTACATCCTTTATACAAAGGCTGCTTCGGTGCATCTAACATATCAAAAAACTTCCGGGCTTCCAAATTATGCTCCTCTATTCAACTCCTATCTTCAATGTACGATGCTATTTGTTCACGAAACACATCATTCACCATCTGAACAGTACTTCTATTTATATCAACTTCTGATGCTGGTTCCTCTACTCTAACATTAGTACTATCTAACCTTTTTTGTAATACTACCATATTATTGCATTGTTGCATCAATATTTCCATGTGAGTACCAAATTTTGTAACCCGGCATAAATCTAGTCCTATACAAATGATTACTACTTTCCTAACAGAGATTAATCTATGATTTCGACATTTAAAACATGGACAATACATTTTACGGTATTCCGACATCATGCTATTGCTTGATGCAAATGTCATGAACTCCTCAACACCTTACGCAAATTTATCCGTCAATTTCCCCGTAGTTGAATCATATCGAGGTTTATCCATCCATGATCGAAAAATAATCATTAGAACATAAAGAAGACATTTTGTTAAGATTTTTTGTTTTGGTGAAACTGTGAAGGAGCATAGCGTATTTATAATGGAAACTAGAAGATTATCATGAATTTTTAACAGACTATCACGAATTTTTAACAGATTATCACGAATTTTTAATAGATTATCACGAATTTTTAACAGATTATCACGAATTTTTAACAGATTATCATGACTTTTTAACAGATTATCACGAATTTTTAACACATTATTCTTAAGAATATCTGGGTGAATTTTGTTTCGTCTGTTCCGACAGACTTGCGACGGTTTCTGACCACTTCCGGACAGTTTCCGACGAGGTACCAACAACCCTATTGATTTACGGATTGGTCAAGAAAACATCTGCAAAAATAGGACTTCATCGGAAAGTCATCTGAAATACCGATGGATTTCCAACAACTTTAAGATTCAATGAACTAGAAAAATAATTACGTGGAATCGGTCAACCAATACATTACCAAAGGATTGCCTATGGATGTCAAAAAACCGAATACATCGGGAAGTAGTCGGTAAATACCGATGGTTTAGATTTCGTCCAAACTTATCCATGGTTAACTACGAGAACCCGATGCTTTTAATGTCGTAGGAAATTCGATGGATTGCAGTCAGGTTTTACCATCGAATTTCCGACAGTTGTACAAGCGTCGGATTTACCGACACTTACCGATGATTTAATTTCGCTCGAAAATCCGTCGGAAAACCATTGCCAAACTGTCGGAATATTCCAATGATACTATTTCCATTGGAAAAACCATCCGAAATAGTAATTTTTTTTTGTAGTGTGCAGTAAATCGACCGTAACTTTTGATTTAGAGCTCAGAATGACACAAATCCAATGTCCACGTTAAGCTAGCTCAAGTTTCTATATTGTGACAAAATTTGAGACATAATAGATATGAAAAAGCATGCAAGTTATCCAATCTATCCCGAACTCCATGAGCCATGCATTATGCTTCATTTATAAGCCTCTACACAATAAGCACCAATGATCAGTTAACAATTATCATTTTAACTGGCCCATCAACTTGACATGTTTGCAGTAAATCGTCCGTAACTTTTGATTTAGAGCTCAGAATGACACAAATCCATAGTCCACGTGAAGCTAGCTCAATTTTCTATATTATGACAAAATTTAAAATAGAAATAGATACGACATAGCTTCTAAGTAATCCAATCTATCCCGAACTGCGTGATTCCATGCATTATGCTTCATTTATAAACCTTTACTCATTGAGCACCAATAATCAGTTAAGATCGATCATTTTTACTCTGCACTAAGTAATCCAATCTTTCCAAAATTGTGTGATGCAATACATTATGCTTCATTTATAAGCCTTTACTCAATACATTATGCTTCATTATGCTTCATTTATAAGCCGATCAACTTGACATGTCTGCACTAAATTTTCTGGAACTTTTGAATTATAGCTTTGAATGACACGAATATAATGCCCATGTTAATCTAGCTCAATTTTCTATATTGTGACAAAATTTGAGACAGAAATAGATACAAAACTGTGTGATGCCTTGCATTATGTTTCATTTACAAGCCTTTACTCAATGAGCACCAATGATCAGTTTACAGTGATCATTTTAACTGGCCGATCAACTTGACATGTCCGCACTAAATAGTCTGTAACCTTTGATTTAGAGCTCGGAATGACACGAATCCAATACCCACATTACGCTAGCTCAATTTCCTATATAGTGACAAAATTTGAGACAAAAATAGATACGACAAACAACCAAGTAATCCAATCTATCCAAAACTGTGTGATGCAATGCATTATACTTCTTTTATAAGCCTTTACTCAATTGGCACCAATGATCAGTTTCGAATGATCATCTTAACTGGCCGATCAACTTGACATTTCTGCACTAAATCGTCTGTAATGTTTGATTTAGAGCTCAGAATGACATGAAACCAATGCCCACGCTAATCTAGCTTAATTTTCAATATTTTGACAAAATCTGAGACATAAATAAATACGAAAAAGCATCCAAGTAATGGAAACTTGGAAGAAACGCACTGACGTGACTAGAGAAAGAAGTTCTCTAGGTCTGCCATGTTGCACTAAGTTACTTACGGATGTATGCATGCAGTCCGCGCGAAGCGAAGGGAAAGTCAGGCTTGATTGGCTAAGAGGCATAGGTAAGGAAAAGCTCTTTGGAAAGAACCACAGATAGCTTGATTGAAAGCTGCATTCTATCCAAAACTATGTAATGTCATGCACTATGCTCCATTTATAAGCCTTTACTCAATGATCACTAATGATCAGTTTAGAATAATCATTTTAACTGGTCGATCACTTCACTTGTCTGCACTAAATCATTTGTAAGTTTTGATTTATAGCTTTGAATGACACAAATCCAATGCCAACGTTAAGTTAGCTCAAGTTTCTATATTGTGACAAAATTTGAGATAGAAATAGATAAGACAACGCGTTCAAATAATCCAACCTATCCAAAACTGTGTGATGCCATGCATTATGTTTCATTAATAAGCCTTTACTCAAGGAGCACAAGTGATAAGTTTAGAATGATCATTTTAAATGGCCGGTCAATTTGACATGTTTGCACTAAATCGTCCGTAACTTTTGATTTAAGCTTAGTACGACATGAATCAAAAGCATGCGTTAAGCTAGCTAAATTGTCTATATTGTGATAGAATTTGAGAGAGATATTGATACGACAAAGCTTCCAACGTATCTAATCTATCCAAAACTGTGTGATGCAATGCATTATATTTTATTTGTAAACCTTTACTCAATGAACACCAATGATAAGTTTAGAATGACCATTTTAACAGGCCGATTAAATTGACATGTCAGCAATAAATCATCAATAACTTCTGATTTAGACCTCAGAATGACATGAATCGAATGCCCAATTTAAACTAGCTCATTTTTCTATATTGTGACAAAATTTGAGATAGAAATAGAGACGACAAATCATTCAAGCAATCTAATATATCCAAAACTGTGTGATGCCATGCTTTACGTTTCATTTATAAGCCTTTACTCAATGAGCACCAATGATCATCTTAGCTGGCTGATAAACTTGACATGCTAGCACTAAATCATCCGTAACTTTTGATTTAGAGTTCCGAATGACACCATTACAATGCCCACGTTAAACTAACTCAATTTCCTATATTTTGAAAAAATTTGAGACAGAAATAGATACGACAAAGCGTCCAAGTAATCCAATCTATCCAAAACTGAGTGATGCAATGCATTATGCTTCTTTGATAAGCCTTTACTCAACTAGCACCAATGATCAGTTTAGAATGATCATCTTAACTACATGTCCACACAAAATTGTACGTAACTTTTGATTTATAGATCAGAATGACATGAATCCAATGTCCACATTAACCTAGCTCAATTTTCTATATTGTGACAAAATTTGAGATAGAAATAGATACGACAAAACATCCAAGTAATCCAATATATCTTGAACAGCATGTTGCCATGCATTATGGTTCATTTATAAGCCGTTACTCAATGAGAACCAATGATCAGTTTAGACTGATCATTTTAACTGGCCGATCAACTTGATATGTCTGCACTAAATCGTTCGTAACTTTTGATTTATAGTTCAGAATGACACGAATCCAATTCCCATATTAAGCTAGCTCAATTTTCTATATTGTGACAAAATTTCAGACAGAAATAGATACAAGAACTGTATGATGCCTTGCATTATGTTTCATTTACAAGCCTTTACTCAATGAGCTCCAATTATCAGTTTACAGTGATCATTTTAACTGGACGATCAACTTGACATGTCGGCACTAAATAGTCTGTAACCTTTGATTTAGAGCTCGGAATGACATAAACCCCATACCCACGTTACGCTAGCTCCATTTCCTATATAGTGATTAAATTTAAGATAGAAAATAGGTACGACAAAGCGTCCAAGTAATCCAATCTATCCAAAACTGCGTGATGCAATGCATTATACTTCTTTTATAAGCCCTTACTCAATTATCACCATTGATCAGTTTAGAATGATCATCTTAACTCGCTGATCAACTTCACATGTCCGCACTAAATCATCCGCAACGTTTGATTTAGAGCTCCGAATGACATGAATCCAATGCCCACGTTAATCTAACTCAATTTTCTATATTTTGATAAAATTTAAGACAGAAATGGATACGACAAAGCATCCAAGTAATACAATCTATCCAAAACTGTGTAATGACATGCATTATGATTCATTTATAAGCCTTTACTCAATGATCACTAATGATCGGTTTAGAATAATCATTTTAACTGGCCGATCAACTTCACTTGTCTGCACTAAATCATTTATCACTTTTGATTTATAGCTTTGAATGACGCAAATCCAATGCCAACGTTAAGTTAGCTCAAGTTTCTATATTGTGACAAAATTTGAGATAGAAATAGATAAGACAACGCGTTCAAATAATCCAACCTATCCAAAACTGTGTGATGCCATGCATTATGTTTCATTAATAAGCCTTTACTCAAGGAGCACCAGTGATAAGTTTAGAATGATCATTTTAACTGGCATGTCAATTTGACATGTTTGCACTAAATCGTCCGTAACTTTTAATTTAAGCTTAGTATGACATGAATCAAAAGCATGCGTTAAGCTAGCTAAATTGTCTATATTGTGATAGAATTTGAGACATATATTGATACGACAAAGCGTCCAAGGTATACAATCTATCCAAAACTGTGTGATGCAATGCATTATATTTATTTGTAAACCTTTACTCAATGAGCACCAATGATAAGTTTAGAATGACCATTTTAACAGGCCGATTAACTTGACATGTCAGCAATAAATCGTCTATAACTTCTGATTTAGACCTCAGAATGACATGAATCGAATGCCCAATTTAAACTAGCTCATTTTTCTGTATTGTGACAAAATTTGAGATAGAAATAAATACGACAAATCATTCAAGTAATCTAATCTATCCAAAACTGCGTGATGGCATGCTTTACGTTTCATTTAGAAGCCTTTACTCAATGAGCACAACTGATCATTTTATAATGATCATCTTAACTGGCTGATAAACTTGACATGTTAGCACTAAATCGTCCGTAACTTTTGATTTAGTGTTCAGAATGACACCATTACAAAGCCCACGTTAAACTAACTCAATTTCCTATATTGTGAAAAAATTTGAGACAGAAATAGATACGACAAGGCGTCCAAGTAATCCAATCTATTTGGTTCTTTGATAAGCCTTTACTCAACTAGCACCAATGATCAGTTTAGAATGATCATCTTAACTACATGTCCACACAAAATTGTCCGTAACTTTTGATTTAGAGATCAGAATTACATGAATCAACTGTCCACATTAACCTAGTTCAAGTTTATATATTGTGACATAAATAGATACGACAAAGCATCCAAGCAATCCAATATACCTAGAACAGCATGTTGCCATGCATTATGGTTCATTTATAAGCCGTTACTCAATGAGAACCAATGATCAGTTTAGAATGATCATTTTAACTGGCCGATCAACTTGATATGTCCGCACTAAATTGTTCGTAACTTTCTATTTATAGCTCATAATGACACGAATCCAATTCCCATATTAAGCTAGCTCAATTGTCTATATATTGATAGAATTTGAGACAAAAATTGATAAAATAATGCGTCCAAGGTATCCAATCTATCCAAAACTGCGTGATGCAATGCATTATACTTTATTTGTAAGCCTTTACTCAATGATCACCAATGATAAGTTTAGAATGACCATTTTAACTGGCCGATTAACTTGACATGTCAGCAATAAATCGTCTGTAACTTTTGATTTAGACCTCAAAATGACATGAATCTAATGCCCAGTTTAAACTAGCTCAATTTATATATTGTAATAAAATTTGAGATAGATATAGATATGAAAAAGCATCCAAGTAATCTAATCTATCCAAAACTGCGTGATGCCATGCTTTACGTTTCATTTATAAGCCTTTACTCAATGAGCAGCAACGATCAGTTTAGAATGATCATCTTAACTGCCTGATAAACTTGACATGTTCGCACTAAATCATCCGTAACTTTTGATGTAGAGTTCCGAATGACACCAATCCAATGCCCCCATTAAACTAACTCAATTTTCTATATTATGAAAAAATTTAGGACAGAAATAGATACGACAAAGCGTCCAAGTAATCCAATCTATCCAAAACTGAGTGATGCAATGCATTATGCTTCTTTGATAAGCCTTTACTCAACTAGCACCAATGATCAGTTTAAAATGATCATCTTAACTACATGTCGACACAAAATCATCCGTAGCTTTTCATTTAGAGATCAAAATGACATGAATCCAATGTCCACGTTAAGCTAGCTAAATTTTCTATATTGTGACAAAATTTGAGACAGAAATAGATACGACTAAGTGTCCAAGTAATCCAATATATCTAGAACAGCATGTTGCCATGCATTATGCTTTATTAATAAGCTCTTACTCAATGAGAACCAATGATCAGTTTAGACTGATCGTTTTAACTGGCCAATCAATTTGACATGTCTGCACTAAATCGTTCGTAACTTTCTATTTGTAGGTCAGAATGACACAAATTGAATGCTCATATTAAGCTAGCTCAATTTTCTATATTGTGACAAAATTGGAGACAGAAATAGATACAAGAACTGTGTGATGCCTTGCATTATGTTTCATTTACAAGCCTTTACTCAATGAGCTCCAATGATCACTGTTACATGTCCTCACTAAATAGTCTGTAGCCTTTGATTTAAAGCTCGAAATGACATGAATCCCAACCCACGTTACGCTAGCTCCATTTCCTATATAGTGACAAAATTTAACACAGAAATAGATATGACAAAGCGTCCAAATAATCCAATCTATCCAAAACTGCGTGATGCAATGCATTATGCTTCTTTTATAAGCCCTTACTCAATTATCACCAATGATCAGTTTAGAATGATCATCTTAACTGGCTGATCAACTTGACATGTCCGCACTAAATCGTCCGTAACTTTTGATTTAGAGCTCAGAATGACACCAATCCAATGCCCACGTTAAACTAGCTGAATTTTCGATATTGTGAGAAAATTTGAGACATAAATAGAAACGACAAAGCATCAAGTATTCCAATCTATCCAAAACTACGTGATGCAATGCATTATGCTTCTTTTATAAGCCTTTACTCAATTAGCACCAATGATCAGTTTAGAATGATCATCTTAACTAACCGATCAACTTGACATATCAGCATTATCATCTTTAGAATGCATTATGTTTCATATAAGCCTTTACTTAATGAGAACCAATGATCAGTTTAGAATTATCATCTTAACTGGCTGATAAACTTGACACGTCCGCACTAAACCGTCCATAACTTTTGATTTAGAGCTCAAAATGACAGCAATACAATGCCCACGTTAAGCTAGCTCAATTTTCTAAATTGTGATAAAAGTTTAGACATAAATAGATATGACAAAATTTCCAAGTTATCTAGTCGATCCAAAAAAGGGTGATGCAATGCGTTATGATTCTTTTATAAGCCCTTACTCAATTCGCACCAATGATCAGTTTAGAATGATCATCTTAACTAGCCGATAAACTTGACATGTCCGCACTAAATCATCAATAACTTTTGATTTAGAGCTCAAAATGACATGAATCCAATGTCCACAACTAGCTCAATTTTCTATATCGTAAACATATTTCAGAGATTAATAGATACGACAAAGCGTCCAAGTAATCCAATATTTCTAAAACCATGTGATGCGACGCACTAGGCTTTATTTATAAGCCTTTACTCAATGAAAACCAATGATCAATTTAGACTGATTATTTTAACTGGCCGATTAACTTGACATGTCTACACTAAATCGTCGTAGCTTTTGATTTATAGCTCAGAATGATACGAATCCAATGCCAACGTTAAGCTAGTGTAGACATGTCAAAACTGCATGATGCCATGCATTATGCTCCATTTATAAGCCTTTACTCAATGATCTCTTTAGAATGATCATTTTAATTGGCCGATCAACTTGACATGTCCGCACAAAATCATCCGTAACTATTGATATAGAGCTCGGAGTGACATAAATCCAATGCCCGCATTACGCTAGCTCAATTTCCTATATAGTGACAAAATTTGAGATAGAAATATACGACAAAGCGTCCAAGTAGTCTAATCTATCCAAAACTGCGTGATGCAATGCATTATGCTTCTTCTATAAGCCTTTACTCAATTAGCATAATTAGTTTAAAATGATCATTTTAACTTACGATCAACTTGACATATCTGCACTAAATCGCTCAAACTTTTGATTTAGAGCTCAGAATGACATGAATCGAATGCCCACGTTAAGCTACCTCAATTTTCTATATTGTGACAAAATTTGAGACAGAAATAGATTCAAAAAAGTGTCCAATTAATCCAATCAATCTAAAACAGGGTGATGCCATGCATTATGCTTTATTTATAAGCATTTACCCAATGAGAATCAATGATCAATTTAGACTGATCATTTTAACTAGCCGATCAACTTCACATGTCTGCACTAAATTGTTCATAACTTTTGATTTACAGCTTAGAATGATACGAATCTAATTACTACGTTAAGCTAGCTCAATTTTCTGTATTGTGTCAAAATGTGAGACATAAATAGATACGACAAAGTTTCCAAATAATCCAATCTATCCAAAACTGCATAATGTCATGCGTTATGCTTTATTTATAAGACTTTACTAATGTCCACTAATGATCAGTTTAGAATAATAATTTGAACTGGCCGATCAATTTGAAATGTCTGCACTAAATAATCTTTAACTTCTGATTAATAGCTTTGAATGACACGAATCCTATGCCCACGTTACGCTAGCTCAATTTTCAATATTGTGACAACATTTGAGAAAGAAATATATACGACAAAGCGTCATCGTAATCCAATATTTCCAAAAATGTGTGATCCAATGCATTATGCTTCGCTTATAAGCCTTTACTCAATGAGAACCAATGATCATTTTAAATTCATCATTTTAACTCGAGATCAACTTGACATGTCTGCATTAAATCGTCTGTACCTTTTGATTTGAATGACATGAATCCAATGCTCACGTTAAGCTAGGTCAATTCTCTATATTGTGACAAATTTGTGATAGAATTCTATATGACAAAACGTCCAAGTAATCCAATCTATCCAAAACTGCATAATGTCATGCCTTATGCTTTATTTATAAGCTTTTACTCAATGACCAATAATGATCAGTTTAGAATAATCATTTTAACTGGCCGATCAACTTGACATGTCTGCACTAAATCGTCTATAACTCTTAGTTATTAGCTTTGAATGACACAAATCGTATGCCCAGGTTAAACTAGCTCAATTTTCTATATTGTGACAAAATTTGAGAAAGAATTAAACACGAAAAAGCATCCAACTAATCCAATCTATCCAAACCTATGTTATGCTATGCATTATGCTTCATTAATAAGCCTTTACTCATGGAGCAGCAATGATCAGTTTAGAATGACCATTTTAGCTGGCCGATCAACTTGACATGTCTGCACTAAATCGTCTGTAAGTTTTGATTTAAGCTCAGAATTAAAATAATACGATACCTACACTAACCTAGCTAAATCTTCTATATTGTGACAGAATTTGAGATAGAAATAGATACAACAAAGCATGTAAGTAATCCAATCTTTTCAAAATTGCGTGATGCAATGCATTATGTTTCATTTATAAGCCTTTACTCAAAGAGCACCAATGACCACTTTAGACTGATCATTTTAAGTGTTCAATCAATGGTCACATGACCGAATTAAATCGTCTATAACTTTTGATTTATAGCTTAAAATGTCTCGAATCCAATGCCCATGTTACGCTAGTTCAATTTTCTATATTGTGACAAAATTAAAGATACAACCAAGCATACAAGTAATCCAATCTATTTCTAACTGTGTGATGCCATGCATTATGCTTCATTTATAAGCCTTTGCTCAATGAGCCGTAATGATCAGCTTAGAATGATCATATTAGCTAGGCGATAAACTTGACATGTCGGAACTAAATCGTCTATAACTTTTGATTTATACCTCAGAATTACACGAATCAAATCCCCACGTTAAACTAGTTCAATTTTCTATATTGTGATAAAATTTCAGACTAAAATTACCTCAAAAAATCCTCCAAGTAGTGAAATCTATCCAAAACTTTGTAATGTCATGCATTATGCTTCATTTATATGCCTTTACACAATAAGCACCAATTTATACGCTCAGAATGACACAAATACAAATCCTATGTTAAGCTAGCACAATTTTCAATATTAAGAAAAAAATTGAGACAGAAATATATACGAGAAAGGGTCCAAGTTATCCAATCAATGTAAAACTTTGTCATGCCATGCATTGTTCTTCATTTATAAACCTCTACTGAATATGCACCAATGATCAATTAAGAATGATCATTTTAACTGGCCGATCAACTTGACATGTCCGCACTAAATCGTCCATAAGTTTTTATTTAGAGCTGAGAATGACACAAATTCAACGCCCACGTTAAGCTAGCTCAATTTTCTATATTGTCACAAAATTTGAGACAGAAATAGATAAGACAAAGCATACAAGTTATCCAATCTATCCAAAACATCGTCATGCGAGATATTGTGCTTCGTTTATAAGCCTCTACTCAGTGAGCACCAATTATCAGTTAAGAATGATTATTTTATCTGGCCGATCAACTTGAAATGTCCGCACTAAATCGTTCATAACTTTTGAGTTAGAGCTTAGAATGACACAAATCCAAATCCCACGAGCTACCTAGATTTTCAATATTGTGAAAAACATTTGAGACAGAAATATATATATGAGAAAGGGTCCAAGTTATCCAATCTATCTAGAACTTTGTCATGCCATGCATTGTGCTTCATTTATAACCTCTACTCAATATGCACCAATGATCAGTTTAAAATGATCATTTTAACTGGCCGATCAACTTGACATGTCTGCACTATATCATCCGTAACTTTTGATTTATAGCTCAGAATGACACGAATCCAATGCCCACGTTAAGCTAGCTCAATTTTCTGTATTGTGAAAAAATTTTGAGATAGAAATAGATAAGACAATGCTTCCAAGTTATCCAATCTATCCAAAACTTCGTCATGTCATGCATTAGACTTCAATAATAAGCCTCTACTCAATGAGCACCAATGATCAGTTTTAGAATGATCATTTGAACTGGCTTATCTACTTGACATCTCCACACTAAATAGTCCGTAACGTTTGATTTTTAGCTTAGAATGATATGAATCCAATGCCCACGTTAAGCTAGATCAGTTTTCTATATTGTGACAAAATTTGAGATAGAAATAGATACGACAATGCGTCCAAGTTATCCAATTTATCCATAACTTTGTCATGGCATGCATTGTGCTTCATTTATAAGCCTCTACTCAATGAGCAGCAATGATCTGTTTAGAATGATCATTTTAACTGACCGATCAACTTGACATGTCTGCACTATATCGTCCATAACTTTTGATTTAGAACTCAGATGACACAAATCCAAAACAAACGTTAAGCTAGCTCAGTTTTCTCTATGGTGACAAAATTTGAGACCAAAATAGATTCAACAATGCATTCCAGTAATCCAATCTATCCAAAACTAGCTCACGTTAAGCTAGCTCAATTTTATATATTATGACAAAATTTGAGACAGAAATAGATACGACAAAGCGTCCAAGTTATCCAATCTACCCAAAACTTCGTCATTCCCTGCATTGTGCTTCATTTATAACCCTCTACTCAATGAACACCAATGATCAGTGAATAATGATCATTTTAACTAGCCGATAAACTTGACATGTCCGTGCTAAATCGTCTATAACTTTTGATTTATAGCTTTGAATGACACAAATCTAAAGCCCATGTTAACCTAGCTCAATTTTCTATATTGTAGCAAAATTTGAGACAAAAATAGATTCGACAAAGCGTCCAAGTAATCCAATATATCCCAAACTGCGTCATACCATGCATTGTGCTTCATTTATAAAACTTTACTCAATGAGCGTCAATGATTAGTTTAGAACGATTATTTTAACTGGCTGATCAATTTGACATGTCTACACTAAATCGTCCGTAACTTTTGCATTTGATTTTAGAATGACACAAATCCAAACCCCACGTTAAGCTAGCTAAGTTTTCTATATTGTGACAAAATTTGAGACAGAAATAGATTCGACAAAGCATCCAAGTAATCCAATCTATCCAAAACTGCGTCATGCCATGCATTGTGCTTCATTTATAAGCCTTTACTCAAAGAGCATCAATGATCAGTTTAGAATGATCATTTTAATTGGCCGATCAACTTGACATGTCTTCACTATATGATCTGTAACTTTGATTTATAGTTCAGAATGATACGAATCCAATGCCCACGTTAAGCTAGCTCAATTTTTTATATTGTGAAAAAATTTGAGACAGAAATAGATCCGACAAAGCATCCAAGTAATCTAATCTATCCAAAACTGCGTCTTTCCATGCATTGTGCTTCATTAATAAGCCTTTAGTCAATGAGCATCAGTGATCAGTTTAGAATGATTATTTTAAGTGGCCGATAAACTTGACATTTTTGCACTAAATCGTCCGTAACTTTGGATTTTGAACTCAGAACGACACAAATCCGAAGCCCACTTTAAGGTAGCTCAATTTTTTATATTGTTACAAAATCTGAAACCGAAATGATTCGACAAAGCGTCCAAGTAATCCAATCTATCCAAAACTGCGTCATGCCTTGCATTGTGCTTTGTTTATAGCCGTTACTCAATGAGCATCAATGATCAGTTCGGAATGATCATTTAACTGGGCGATTACCTTGACATGTCCACACTAGATCGTACATAACTTTTGATTTAGATCTTAGAATGACACAAATCCAAAGCCCACGTTAATATAGCCTAATTTTCTTTATTGTGACAAAATTTGAGACCGAAATAGATATGACAATGCGTCCAAGTTATCCAATCAATCCAAAACTTCTTCATGACATGCGTTGTGCTTCATTTATAAGCCTCTACTCAATGAGCACCAATGATCAGTTAAGAATGATCATTTTAACTAGCCGATCAACTTGACATGTCCGCATTAAATCGTTTGTAACTTTTGATTTAAAGCTCAGAATGACAGAAATACAAAGCCCACGGTAAGCTAGCTCAATTTTCTATATTGTGACAAAATTTGAGACAAAAATAGATTTGAGAAAGAGTCCAACTAATCCAACCTATCCAGAACTGCGTCATGCCTTGCATTGTGCTTCATTTATAAGCCATTACTCAATCACCATCAATGATCAATTTAGAATGATTATTTAAACTGCACGATCAACCTGACATGTCTGCACTAAATCGTCCATAACTTTTGATGTAGAGCTCATAATGACACAAATCCAAATCCCAGGTTAAGCTAGCTCAATTTTTTATATTGTAAAAAATTTGAGACCAACATAGAGTCCACAAACTATCCAAGTAATCCAATCTATCCAAAACTTCTTGAAGCCATACATTGTGCTTCATTTATAAGTCTTTACTCAATGAGCATCAAGGGATTATCTAACTGAGTTTCGAAAGAAAGTGAAGTTCAGAATATGAGCCCTCACGTGAATCTATCTCCTTTCCAGAAGGCTAGGCTAGGCAATGATCAGTTTAGAATGATCATTTTAACAGGCCGATCAACTTGACATGTTTGCACTAAATCGTCCGTAACATTGGATTTAGAGCTCAGAATCACACAAATTCAAAGCCCACGTTAAACTACTTCAATTTTCTATATTGTGATAAAATTTGAGATAAAAATAGAGACGACAAAGCGTCCAAATAATCCAATGTATCCAAAAATGCGCCATGCCATGCATTGTACTTCAATTATAAGCCTTTACTCAATGACCATCAATGATCACTTTAGAATTATCATTTTAACTGGCTGATCAGCTTGACATGTCCGCACAAAATCCTCCGTAACTTTTGATTTAGAGCTCAGAATGACACAAATCCAAAGTCCACGTTAAACTATCTCAATTTTCTATATTGTGACAAGATTTGATACAAAATAGATACGACAAAACGTCCAAGTTATCCAATCTGTCCAAAACATCGTCATTCCATGCATTGTGCTTCATTTATAAGCCTCTACTCAATGGCCACCGATGATCAGTGAAGAATGATCATTTTAACTACTCGATCCACTTGACGTGTCCGCAATAAATCGTCCATAACTTTTGATTTAGATCTTAGAATGAAACAAATCCAAAGCGACGTTAATCTAGCTCAATTTTCTATATTGTGACAAAATTTGAGACAGAATAGATACGACAAAGCATTCAAGTAATCCAATCTGTCCAGAACTGCGTCATGCCTTGCATTGTGATTCATTTATAAGCCATTACTCAATGAGCATCAATGATCAGCTTAGAATGATCATTTTAACTGGCCGATCAAATTGACATGTCTGCACTAAATCGTCCATAGCTTTTGAGTTATAGCTCATAATGACACAAATTCAAAGGCCACATTAACTAGCTCAATTTTCTATACTGTGACAAAATTTGAGACAGAAATATATACGAGAAAGGGTCCAAGTTATCCAATATTCTATCTAAAACTTTGTCATGCCATGCATTGTGCTTCATTTATAAACCTCTACTCAATATGCACCAATGATCAGTTAAGAATGATCATTTTAACTGGCCGATCAACTTGACATGTCCGCACTAAATCATCCATAAGTTCTTATTTAGACCTGAGAATGACACAAATCCAAAGCCCACATTAAGCTAGTTCAATTTTCAATATTGTGATAAAATTTGAGACAAAAATAGATACGACAAAGAGTGCAAGGTATCCAATCTATCCAGAACAGCGCTATGCCATGCATTGTGCATCAATTATAAACCTTTACTCAATAAGCATCATTGATCATTTTAGAATGATCATTTTAACTGGACGATCAACTTGATATGTCTGCACTATATCGTCCGTAAGTTTTGATTTATAGCTCAGAATGACACGAATCCAAGGCCCACTTTAAGCTAGCTCAATTTTCTATATTGTTACAAAATTTGAGATAGAAATAGATACGACAATGCGTCCAAGTTATCCAATCTATCCAAAACTTCGTTACGGCATGCATTAGACTTTAATAATAAGCCTCTACTCAGTGAGCACTAATGATCAGTTTGAGAATGATCATTTGCACTGGCTTATCAACTTGACATCTCTGCACTAAATAGTCCGTAACTTTTGATTTATAGCTTAGAATGATACAAATCCAATGCCCACGTTAAGCTAGATCAGTTTTCTATATTGTGACAAAATTTGAGATAGAAATAGATACGACAATACGTCCAAGTTATCCAATTTATCCAAAACTGCATCATGCATTGTGCTTCATTTATAAGCCGTTACAAAATGAGCATCAGTGTTCAGTTTAGAATGATCATTTTATCGAGCCTATCAACTTGACATGTCCGCACAAAATCGTCTATAACTTCTGATTTAGAGCTAAGAATGACACAAATCCCAAGCCCACATTAAACTAGATCAATTTTCTAGATTTTGACAATATTTGTGACAGAAATAGATTCGACAAAGCATCCAAGTAATCCAATCTATCCAGAACTGCTTCATGCCATGCATTGTGCTTCATTTATAAGTCTTTACTCACTGAGCATCAATGATAAATTTAGAATGATTATTTTAACTGTCCGATCAACTTGACATGTCTGCACTATATCGTCCGTAACTTTGGATTTTGAACTCAGAATGACACAAATCCAAAGCCAACGTTAAGCTAGCTCAATTTTCTATATTGTGACAGAAATAGATTCGACAAAGCATCCAAGTAATCCAATCTATCCAAAACTGATTCATGCCAGGCATTGTGCTTCATTAATAAGCCTTTAGTCAATGAGCATCAATGATCAGTTTAGAATGATCATTTTACCTAGCCGATCAACTTGACATGTTTGCACTAAATCATATGTAACTTTGTATTTAGAGCTCTGAATGCACAAATCAAAAGCTCACGTTAATCTAGCTCAAATTTCTATTTTGTGACAAAAGTTGAGATAGAAATAGATTCGACAAAGCGTCCAAGTAATCCAATCTATCAAAAACTGCGTCATGCCATGCATTGTGCATCATTTATAAGCCTTTACTCAATGAGCATCAATAATCAGTTTAGAATGATCATTTTAACTGGCCGATAATTTTGACATTTTTGCACTATATCGTTAATAACTTTTGAGTTACAGGTCAGAATGACACGAATCCAACGCCCACGTTAAACTAGCTAAATTTTCTATATTTTGACAAAATTTGATACAGAAATAGATTTGACAAAGCATACAAGTAATCCAATCTATCCAAAATTGCTTCATGTCATGCATTGTGCTTCATTCATAAGCTTTTACTCAATGAGCATCAATGATCAGTTTAAAATGATCATTTTAACGGGCCGATTACCTTGACAGTTCCGCACTATATCGTCCGTGACTTTGGTTTAGAACTCAGAATGACACGAATCAAAAGCCCATATTAAGCTAGCTCAGTATTCTATATTGTGATAAAATTCGAGGCCGAAATGGATTCGAAAAAGCGTGCAAGTAATCCAATATATCCAAAACTGCGTCATGCCTTGCATTGTGATTCATTAATAAGCCGTTACTCAATGAGCATCAATGATCAGTTTACAATGATCATTTTAACTAGCCAATCAACTTGACATGTATGCACTATATCATCCGTAACTTTTGGTTTATAGCTCAGAATTACAAGAATGCAATGCCCATTTTAAACTAGTTCAATTTTCTATATTGTGACAAAATTTGAGCTAGAAATAGATTTGACAAAGCGTCCAAGTAATCTAATCTATCCAAAACTGCATCATGCCTTGCATTGTGCTTCATTTATAAGCCTTTACTCAATGAGCATCAATGATCAGTTTAGAATGATTGTTTTAACTGGTTGATCAGCTTGACATGTCCGCATGAAATCGTCAATAACTTTTGATTTAGAGCTCAGAATGACAAAAATCCAAGTTAAGCTAGCTCAATTTTATATATTGTGACAAAAATTGAGACAGAAATAGATACGACAAAGCGTCCAAGTTATCCAAGCGTCCAAGTTTTCCATGCATTGTACTTCATTTATAAGCCTCTACTCCATGAACACCAATGATCAGTGAAGAATGATCATTTTAACTAGCCGATAAACTTGACGTGTCCTCGCTAAATCGTCTATAACGTTTGATTTATAGCTAAGAATGACACAAACCCAAAGCCCATGTTAAGCTAGCTCAATTTTCTATATTGTAACAAAATTTGAGACAGAAATAGATTCGACAACGCGTCCAAGTAATACAATCTATCCAAAACTGCCTCATGCCATGCATTGTGCTTCATTTATAAGCCTTTACTCAATGAGCATCACTGATTAGTTTAGAACGATTATTTTAACTAGCCGATCAATTTGACATGTCTACACTAAATCGTCCATAGCTTTTGCATTAGATTTTAGAATGACAGAAATCCAAAGCCCACGTTAAGCTAGCTCAGTTTTCTATATTGTGACATAAATAGATTCGCAAAGCATCCAAGTAATCCATTCTATCCAAAACTTCTTTATGCCATGCATTGTGCTTCATTTATAAGCCTTTACTCAATGAGCATCAATGATCAGTTTAGAATGATCATTTTAACTAGCCGATCAACTTGACATGTTTGCACTAAATCGTCTGTAACTTTGTATTGAGAGCTCAGAATGACACAAATTCAAACTCCACGTTAAGCTAGCTCAATTTTCTATATTGTGACAAAATTTAAGACAGAAATATATTCAACAAAGTGTCCAAGTAATCCAGCCTATCCAAAACTGCGTCATGCCATGCATTGTGCTTCATTTATAAGCCTTTACTCAATGAGCTTCAATGATCAGTTTAGAATGATCACTTTAACTGGCCGATCAACTTGACATGTCTTCACTATATGATCCTTTAACTTTTGATTTATAGTTCAGAATGATACGAATCCAATGCCCAGGTTAAGCTATCTCAATTTTCTATATTGTGAAATATTTGACACAGAAATAGATCCGACAAAGCATCCAAGTAATCCAATCTATCCAAAACTGCGTCTTGCCATGCATTGTGCTTCATAAATCAGTTTAGAATGATTATTTTAAATGACCGATAAACTTGACATGCTTGCACTAAATCATCCGTAATTTTGGATTTTGAACTCAGAATGACACAAATCCAAAGCCCACGTTAAGGTAGCTCAATTTTTTATATTGTTAAAAAATCTGAAACCGAAATGGTTCGACAAAGCGTCCAAGTAATCCAATCTATCCAAAACTGCGTCATGCCTTGCATTGTGCTTCGTTTATAAGCCGTTACTCAATGAGCATCAATGATCAGTTCCGAATGGTCATTTTAACTGCGCGATTACCTTGACATGTCCGCCCTAAATCGTCCATAACTTTTGATTTAGATCTTATAATGACACAAATCCAAAGCCCACCTTAATATAGCCTAATTTTCTTTGTTGTGACAAAATTTGAAACAGAAATAGATAGGAAAATGAGTCCAAGTTATCCAATCAATCCAAAACTTCGTCATGCCATGCATTGTGCTTCATTTATAAGCCTCTACTCAATGAGCACCAATGATCAGTTAAGAATGATCATTTTAACTAGCCGATCAACTTGACATGTCCGCATTAAATCGTTTGTAACTTTTGAATTAAAGCTCAGAATGACACAAATCCAAAGCCCACGGTAAGCTAGCTCAATTTTCTATATTGTGATAAAAATTTGAGACAAAAAAAGATTTAATAAAGCATCCAAGTAATCCAACCTATCAAGAACTGTGTCATGCCTTGCATTGTGCTTCATTTATAAGCCATTACTCAATCACCATCAATGATCAGTTTAGAATGACTATTTTAATTGGCCGATCAACATGACATGTATGCACTAAATCGTCCATAACTTTTGATTTAGAGCTCATAATGACACAAATCCAAAGCCCACGTTAAGCTAACTCAATTTTTTATATTGTACAAAATTTGAGACAGGCATAGAGTCCACAAACCATCCAAGTAATCTAATCTATCCAAAACTTCTTGAAGCCATGCATTGTGCTTCATTTATAAGTCTTTACTCAATGAGCATCACGGGATTTACTAATTGAGTTTCGAAAGAAAGTGAAGTTCAGAATATGAGCCCTCACTTGAATCTATCTCCTTTCCAGAAGGCTAGCCTAGGCAATGATCAGTTTAGAATGATCATTTTAACTGGTCAATCAACTTGACATGTTTGCACTAAATCGTCCATAACTTTGGATTTAGAGCTCATAATGACACAAATCCAAAGCCCACGTTAAGCTGTCTAAATTTTCTACAATGTAACAAAATTTGAGACAGAAACGATTTGAAAAAGCGTCCAAGTAATCCAATCTATCCAAAACTGCAACATGCCTTGCATTGTGCTTCATTTATAAGCCGTTACTCAATGAGCATCAATGATCAGTTTATAATGGTCATTTTAGATTGATCATTTTAACTTGCCGATCAAACTTGAAAAGTATGCATTAAATCATCCATTACTTTTGATTTAGATCTTAGAATGACACAATTCCAAAGCCCACATTAAGCTAGCTCAATTTTCTATATTGTGACAAAATTTGACACAGAAACAGATTCGACAAAGCGTCCAAGTAATCCAATCTATCCAAAACTGCGTCTTGCCATGCATTGTGCTTCATTAATAAGCCTTTACTTAATGAGCATCAATGGTCAGTTTAAAACGATTATTTTAACTGGCTGATCAACTTGATATGTCTGCACTAAATCGTCCAACACTTTGGATTTAGAACTCGGAATGACACAAATCCAAAGCCCAGGTTAAGCTAGCTCAATTTTCTATAATGTGGCAAAATTTGAGACATAAATGATTTGACAAAGCGTCCAAGTAATCCAATCCATCCAAAACTGTGTCATGCCTTGCATTGTGCTTCATTTATAAGCCGTTACTCAATGAGCATCAATGATCAGATTAGAATGATCATTTTAACTGGTCGATCAACTAGACTTTTCCACACTAAATCGTCCATAACTTTTGATTTAGATCTTAGAATGACACATATCCAAAACCCACGTTAAGCTACCTCAGTTTTCTATATTGTGACAAAAAAATTTGAGATACAAATAGATACGACAATGCGTCCAAGTTATCCAATATATCCAAAACTTCGTCATGGCATGCATTGTGCTTCATTTATAAGCCTCTACTCAATGAGCACCAATGATCAGTTAAGAATGATCATTTTAATTGGCTGATCAACCTGACATGTCCGCACTAAATCATCCACAACTTTTGATTTAGAGCGTAGAATGACACAAAGCCGTTAAGCTAGCTAATTTTCTTTATTATGACAAAATTTGAGACAGAAAAAGATTCGACAAAGCATTCAAGTAATCCAATCTATCCAAAACTGCGTCATATCATGCATTGTGCTTCATTAATAAGCCTTTACTGAATGAGCATCAATGATCAGTTCAGAATGATCATCTTAACTAGCCGATCAACTTGAAATGTCGACACTACATCGTCCAAAACTCTTGATTTAGAGCATAGAATGACACAAATCTAAAGCCCACATTAAGCTAGCTCAATTTTCTATATTGTGACAAAACTTGAGACGGAAATAGATTTCGACAAAGCATCCAAGTAATCCAATCTATCCTGAACTGCGTCATGCCTTGCATTGTGATTCAAGGCTTTTTTAGAATAAGGCAATTTATATGGGACCCCTTATAAGCTATTACTCAATGAGCATCAATGATCAGATTAGAATGATCATTTTAACCGGCCAATCAACTTGACATGTCTGCAAATCATCATCCATAACTCTGTTTTAGAGCTTAGAATGACACAAATACAAATCCTACGTTAAGCTAGTTAAATTTTCAATATTGTGAAAAAAATTGAGACAGAAATATATACGAGAAAGGGTCCAAGTTATCCAATCTATCTAAAACTTCGTCATGCCATGCATTGTTCTTCATTTATAAACCTCTACTGAATATGCAATAATGATCAGTTAAGAATGATCATTTTAACTGGCCGATCAACTTGACATATCCGCACTAAATCATCCATAAGTTTTTATTTAGAACTGAGAATGATACAAATTCAATGCCCGCGTTAAGCTAGCTCAAGTTTCTATATTGTCACAAAATTTGAGACAAAAATAGATAAAACAAAGCATACAAGTTATCCAATCTATCCAAAACTTCGTCATGCCATATATTGTGCTTCGTTTATACGCCTCTACTCAATGAGCCCCAAAGATCAGTTAAGAATGATTATTTTAAATGGCCGCTCAACTTGACATGTCCGCACTAAATCGTTCGTAACTTTTGAGTTAGAGCTTAGAATGACACAAATCCAAAGCCCACGTTAAGCTAGCTCAATTTTCAATATTGTGAAAAAAAATTTGAGACAGAAATATATATGAGAAAGGGTCCAAGTTATCCAACCTATCTAGAACTTCGTCATGCCATTCATTGTGCTTCATTTATAAACCTCTAATCAATATGCACGAATGATCAGTTAAGAATGATCATTTTTACTGGCCGATCAACTTGACATGTACGCACAAAATCGTCCTTAAGTTTTTATTTAGAGATGAGAATGACACAAACCAAAGCCCACGATAAGCTCACTTAATTTTCGATATTGTGACAAAATTTGAGACAGAAATAGATTCGACAAAGCGTCCAAGTAATCCAATCTATCCAAAACTGCATCCAAGTAATCCAATCTATCCAAAACTGCGTCATGCCATGCATCGTGTTTCTTTTATAAACCTTTACTCAATGAGTATCAATGATCAGTTTAGAATGATCATTTTAACTGACCGATCAACTTGACATGTCTGCACTATATCGTCCATAACTGTTGATTTAGAACTCAGAATGACACAAATCCAAAGCCCACGTTAAGCTAGCTCAATTTTTTATATGGTGACAAAATTTGAGACCAAAATAGATTCGACAAAGCATCCAAGTAATCCAATCTATCCAAAACTGTGTCATGCCTTGAATTTTACTTCATTTATAAGCCGATACTTAATGAGCATCAATGATCAGTTAAGAATGATCATTTAACTGTCCGATCGACTTGAAATGTACGCACTAAATCATTCATAACTTTTGATTTGGAGCTCAGAATGACACAAATCAAAAGCCCACATTAAGCTAGATCAATTTTCTATATTGTGCCAAAATTTAAGAAAGATATTAATTTGACAAAGCGTCTATGTAATCCAATCTATCCAAAACTGCGTCATGCCATGCATTATACTTCATTTATTAGCATCTACTCAATGAGCACCAATGATCAGTTAAAACTGATCATTTTAACTCTCCGATCAACTTGACATGTCCGCACTAAATCGTCCGTAACTTTTGAGTTAGAGCTTAGAATGACACAAATGCAAAGCGCACGTTAAACTACTTCAATTTTCTATATTGTGATAAAATTTGAGATAAAAATAGAGATGCCAAAGCGTGCAAATAATCCAATCTATCCAAAACTGCGCCATGCCATGCATTGTACTTCAATTATAAGCCTTTACTCAATGACCATCAATGATCACTTTAGAATTATCATTTTTACTGGCTGATCAGCTTGACATGTCCGCACAGAATCCTCCATAACTTTTGATTTAGAGCTCAGAATGACACAAATCCAAAGCCCACGTTAAACTAGCTCAATTTTCTATATTGTGACAAGATTTGATACAAAAATAGATACGACAAAGCGTCCAAGTTATCCAATCTGTCCAAAACATCCTCATTCCATGCATTGTGCTTCATTTATAAGCCTCTACTCCATGGCCACCGATGATCAGTGAAGAATGATCATTTTAACTACTCGATCAACTTGACATGTCCGCACTAAATCATCCATAACTTTTGATTTAGATCTTAGAATGACAGAAATCCAAAGCCCACGTTAATCTAGCTCAATTTTCTATATTGTGACAAAATTTGAGACAGAATAGATACGACAAAGCATTCAAGTAATCCAATCTGTCCAGAACTGCGTCATGCCTTGCATTGTGATTCATTTATAAGCCATTACTCAATGAGCATCAATGATCAGCTTACAATAATCATTTTAACTGGTCGATCAACTTGACATGACTGCACTAAATCGTCCATAACTTTTGATTGATAGCTCATAATGACACAAATTCAAAGGCCACATTAAACTAGCTAAATTTTCTATACTGTGACAAAATTTGAGACAGAAATATATACGAGAATGGGTCCAAGTTATCCAATATTCTATCTAAAAATTCGTCATGCCATGCATTGTGCTTCATTTATAAACCTCTACTCAATATGCACCAATGATCAGTTAAGAATGATCATTTTAACTGGCCGATCAACTTGACATCTCCGCACAAAATCGTCCATAAGTTCTTATTTAGAGCTGAGAATGACACAAATTCAAAGCCCACGTTAAGCTAGCTCAATTTTCTATATTGTGACAAAATTTGAGACAGAAATAGAAACGACAAAGCGTACAAGTTATCCAATCTATCCAAAACTTCGTCATGCCATGTATTTTGCTTTGTTTATACGCCTCTACTCAATGAGCACCAATGATCAGTTAAGAATGATCATTTTAACTGGTCGATCAACTTGACATGTCCGCACTAAATCATCCGTAACTTTTGAGTTAGAGCTTAGAATGACACAAATCCAAAGCCCACGTTAAGCTAATTCAATTTTCAATATTGTGACAAAATTTGAGACAAAAATAGATACGACAAAGCGTGCAAGTTATCCAATCTATCCAAAACTGCGCTATGCCATGCATTGTGCTTCAATTATAAGCCTTTACTCAATAAGCATCATTGATCAGTTTAGAATGATCATTTTAACTGGCTGATCAACTTGACATGTCTGCACTATATCGTCCGTAACTTTTGATTTATAGCTCAGAATGACACGTCCAATGCCCACGTTAAGCTAGCTCAATTTTCTATATTGTGACAAAATTTGAGATAGAAATAGATACGACAATGCGTCCAAGTTATCCAATCTATCTAAAACTTCGTCACGGCATGCATTAGACTTCAATAATAAGCCTCTACTCAATGAGCACCAATGATCAGTTTTAGCATGATCATTTGAACTGGCTTTTAAACTTGACATCTCCGCACTAAATAGTCCGTAACTTTTGATTTACTGCTTAGAATGATACGAATCCAATGCCCACGTTAAGCTAGATCAGTTTTCTATATTGTGACAAAATTTGAGATAGAAATAGATACGACAATGCGCTCAAGTTATCCAAAACTTCGTCATGCATGCATTGTGCTTCATTTATAAGCCTCTACTCAATGAGCACCAATGATCAGTTTAGAATGATCATTTTAACTAACAGATAAACTTGACATGTCTGCACTATATCGTCCGTAACTTTTGATTTAGAACTCAGAATGACAAAATCCAAAACCCACGTTAAGCTAGCTCAGTTTTCTCTATGGTGACAAAATTTGAGACCAAAATAGATTCGACAATGCATTCAAGTAATCCAATCTGTCCAAAACTGCCTCATGCCTTGAATTTTGCTTAATTTATAAGCCGATACTCAATGAGCATCAATGATCAGTTTAGAATGATCATTTTAACTGGCCGATCAACTTGACATGTCCGCACAAAATCACCCATAACTTTTGATTTAGAGCTTAGAATGACAAAATTTTAAAGCCCGCGTTAATCTAGCTCAATTTTCTATATTGTGACAAAATTTGAGACATAAAGAGATTTGACAAAGCATCCAAGTAATCCAATCTATCCAAAACTACGTCATGCCGTGCATTGTGCTTCATTTATAAGCCTTTACACAAAGAGTATCAATGATCAGTTTAGAATGATCATTTTAACTGGCCGATCAACTTGACATGTCCGCACAAGATTGTCCATCACTTTTGATTTAGAGCTTAGAATGACACGAATCCAACGTCCACGTTAAGCTAGATCAGTTTTCTATATTGTGACAAAATTTGAGACAGAAATAGATACAACAAA
This sequence comes from Pugionium dolabratum, assembly GCA_018901945.1. Taxonomy (NCBI): domain Eukaryota; kingdom Viridiplantae; phylum Streptophyta; class Magnoliopsida; order Brassicales; family Brassicaceae; genus Pugionium; species Pugionium dolabratum. The sequence continues at coordinate 1,355,901 of JAEVFF010000089.1, read as the reverse complement.
GGGTCCAAGTTATCCAATCTATCCAGAACTTCGTCACGCCATGCATTGTGCTTCATTTAAAAATCTGTACTCAAGGAGCACCAATTATCAGTTAAGAATGATCATTTTAACTGTCTGATCAACTTGATATCACTTCACTGCATCGTGCGTAACTTTGGATCTAAAACTCATAATGACAGAAATCCAAAGCCCACATTAAGCTAGCTCGATTTTCTATATTGTGACAAAATTTTACACCAGAATAGATTCGACAAAGCATCCAAGTAATCCAATCTATCCAAAACTGCGTTATGCCTTGCGTTGTGATTTATTTATAAGCCGTTACTCAATGAGCATCAACGATCAGTTTAGAATGATCATTTTAACTGGACTATATAGTGCGGATCATTTTGACATGTCCGCACTATATAGTCCATAACTTTTGATTTATAGGTCTGAATGACACGAATCCAACACCCACGTTAAGCTAGCTAAAGTTTCTATAATTTGACAAAATTTGAGACAGAAATAGATTCGGCCGAGCGTACAAGTAATCCAATCTATTCAAAATTGCGTCATGCCATACATTGTGCTTCATTTATAAGCTTTTAGTCAATGAGCATCAATGATCAGTTTAGAATGATCATTTTAACTGGCCGATCAACTTGAAATTTCTGCACTATATCATTCGTGACATTGGATTTAGAACTCAGAATGACACGAATCCAAAGCCCACATTAAGCAAGTTCAATTTTCTATATTGTGACAAAATTCGTGACCGAAATAGATTCGACAAAGCGTGCAAGTAATCCAATCTATCCAAAACTGCGTCATGCCTTGCATTGTGATTCATTAATAAGCCATTACTCAATGAGAATCAATGATCAGTTTAGAATGATCATTTTAACTGGCCGATCAACTTGACATGTCCGCACTAAATCGTCCGTAACTTTTGAGTTAGAGCTTAGAATGACACAAATCCAGAGCCCACGTTAAACTAGCTCAATTTTCTATATTGTGACAAAATTCGAGACCAAAATACATTTGACAAAGCGTGCAAGTAATCCAATCTATCCAAAACTTTGACATGCCATGCATTGTGCTTCAGTTATAAGCCTTTACTCAATGAGCATGAATGATTAGTTTAGAATGATCATTTTAACTAGCCGATCAACTTTACATGTCTGCACTATATTGTCCATAACTTTTGATTTATAGCTCAGAATGACACGAATCCAATGCCCACTTTAAGCTACTTCAAGTTTCTATATTGTGACAAAATTTGAGCTAGAAATAGATTCGACAAAGTGTCCAAGTAATCCAATCGATCCAAAACTGTGTCATGCCTTGCATTGTGCTTCATTTATAAGCCTTTACTCAATCAGCATTAATGATAAGTTTAGAATGACTATTTTTACTGGCTGATCAGCTTGACATGTCCGCACGAAATCGTCCATAACTTTTGATTTAGAGCTCAGAATGACACAAAGCCAAAGCCCACGTTAAGCTAGCTCAATTTTCTATATTGTAACAAAATTTGAGACAGAAATAGATACGACATATCATCCTATTTATCCAATCTATCCAAAACTGTGTCATGCCATGCATTGTGCTTCATTTATAAACCGATACTCAATGAGCATCAATGATCAGTTTATAATGATCATTTTAACTGGCCGATCAACTTGACATTTCCGCACAAAATCACCCATAAATTTTGATTTAGAGCTCCGAATGACACAAATCCAAAGCCCATGTTAAGCTAGCTTAATTTTCTATATTGTAACAAAATTTGAGACAGAAGTAGATTTGACAAAGCCTCCCAAAAATCCAATATATCCAAAACTGCGTCATGCCATGCATTGTGCTTCATTTATAAGCTTTTACTCAATGAACATCAATGATTAGTTTAGAACGATTGTTTTAGCTGGCCGATCAATTTGACATGTCTACACTAAATCTTCCATAACTTTTGATTTAGATTTTAGAATGATACAAATCCAAACCCCACGTTAAGCTAGCTGAATTTTTTATATCGTGACAAAATTTGAGACAGAATATATACGACAAAGCTTTCAAGTTATCCAATCTATCCAAACGTTCATCATGTCATGCATTGTGCTTCATTTATAAGCCTCTACTCATTGATCACCAATGATCAGTTAAGAATGATCATTTTAACTAGTCGATCAACTTGACATGTCTACACTATATCATCTGTAACTTTTGATTTATAGCTCATAATGACAGAAATTCAAATCCCACGTTAAATTAGCTCAATATTCTATATTGCGATGAAATTATAGACAGAAACAGATACGACAAAGTGTCCAAGTAATCCAACCTATCCAGAACAACATTATGCCTTGCATTGTGCTTCATTTATAAGCCTTTACTCAATGAGCATAAATGATCAGTTTAGTTTGATCATTTTAACAGTCCGATCAACTTGACATGACTGCACTATATCATCCGTAACTTTGGATTTAGAACTCATAATGACACAAATCCAAAGCCCACGTTAAGCAAGCTTAATTTTCTATATGGTGACAAAATTTGACCCAAAATAGATTCGACAAAGGGTCTACGTAATCCAATCTATCCAAAATTGCATCATGCATTGTGCTTCATTTATAAACCGTTACTCAATGAGCATCAGTGTTCAGTTTAGAATGATCATTTTAATGGGCCGATCAACTTGACATGTCCGCACAAAATCGTCTATAACTTCTGATTATGAGCTTAGAATGACACAAATCCCAAGCTCGCGTTATACTAGATCAATTTTCTAGATTCGACAAAGCATCCAAGTAATCCAATCTATCCAGAACTGCTTCATGCCATGCATTGTGCTTCATTTATAAGCCTTTACTCACTGAGCATTAATGATAAATTTAGAATGATTATTTTAATTGTCCGATCAGCTTGACATGTCCGCACTAAATCGTCCGTAACTTTTGAGTTAGAGCTTAGAATGACACAAATGCAAAGCCCACGTTAAACTACTTCAATTCTCTATATTGTGATAAAATTTGAGATAAAAATATAGACGACAAAGCGTCCAAATAATCCAATCTATCCAAAACTGCGCCATGCCATGCATTGTACTTCAATTATAAGCCTTTACTCAATGACCATCAATGATTACTTTAGAATGATCATTTTAACGGCCCGATCAACTTGACACGTCTGCACAAAATCGTCTATAACTTCTGATTATGAGCTTAGACTGACACAAATCCCAAGCCCACGTTACACTAGATCAATTTTCTAGATTCGACAAAGCATCCAAGTAATCCAACTTATCCAGAAATGCTTCATGCCATGCATTGTGCTTCATTTATAAGCCTTTACTCACTGAGCATCAATGATAAATTTAGAATGATTATTTTAATTGTCCGATCAACTTGACATGTATGCACTATATCGTCCGTAACTTTGGATTTAATACTCAGAATGACACAAATCCAAAGCCCACGTTAAGCTAGCTCAGTTTTCAATATGGTGACAAAATTTGAGACAAAAACAGATTCGAAAAAGCGTCCTAGTAATCTAATCTATCCAAAATTTCGTCATGTCTTGCATTGTGCTTCATTTATAAGCCGTTACTCAATGAGCATCAATGATCAGTTTAGAATGATCATTTTAACTAGCCAATCAACTTAACATTTTCGCAATAAATCATCCATAACTTCTGATTTAGAGCTTAGAAAGACACAAAGCCAAAGCCCATATTAAGCTAGCTCAATTTTCTATAATGTAAAAAATTTTGAAACTGAAATAGATTCGACAAAGCATCCAAGTAATCCAATCTATCCAGAACTACTTCATGCCATGCATTGTGCTTCATTTATAAGCCTTTATTCAATGAGCATCAATGATCAGTTTAGAATGACCATTTTAACTGACCGATCAACTTGACATGTCTGCACTATATTGTCCGTAACTTTGGATTTAGAACTCAGAATGACACAAATCCAAAGCCCCCGTTAAGCTAGCTCAGTTTTCTATATGGTGACAAAATTTGAGACCAAAATAGATTCAACAAAGCGTGCAAGTAATCCAACCTATCCAAAACTGTGTCATGCCTTGAATTGTGCTTCATTTATAAGCCGATAGTCAATGAGCATCAATGATAAGTTTAGAATGGTCATTTTAACTCACCGACCAACTTGACATGTTCGCACCATATCTCCAATAACTTTTGATTTAGAGCTTAGAATGACCCAAATCCAAAGCCCACGTTAATTAAGCTCAATTTTTCTATATTGTGACAAAATTTGAGACAGAAATATATTTGACAAAGCGTCGAAGTAATCCAATCTATCCAAAACTGCGTCATGCCATGCATTGTGCTTCATTTATAAGCCTTTACACAAACGGTATCAATGATCAGTTTGGAATGATCATTTTAACTGGCCGATCAACTTGACATGTCCGCACAAGATCGTCCATCACTTTTGATTTAGAGCTTACAATGACACGAATCCAACGCCCACGTTAAGCTAGATCAATTTTCTATATTGTGACAAAATTTGAGATAGAAATAGATACGACAAAGGGTCCAACTTATCCAATCTATCTAGAAGTTCGTCACGCCATGCATTGTGCTTCATTTACAAACCTATACTCAAGGAGCACCAACGCCGAGATGTGAGGTGCAGGTGATGATGGATAATGATCAGTTAAGAATGATNGTAACTTTTGAGTTAGAGCTTAGAATGACACAAATGCAAAGCCCACGTTAAACTACTTCAATTTTCTATATTGTGATAAAACTTGAGATAAAAATAGAGACGACAAAGCGTCCAAATAATCCAATCTATCCAAAACTGCGCCATGCCATGCATTGTACTTCAATTATAAGCCTTTACTCAATGACCATCAATGATCACTTTAGAATGATCATTTTAACGCGCCGATCAACTTGACATGTCCGCACAAAATTGTCTATAACTTCTGATTATGAGCTTAGACTGACACAAATCCCAAGCCCACGTTACACTAGATCAATTTTCTAGATTCGACAAAGCATCCAAGTAATCCAATCTATCCAGAAATGCTTCATGCCATGCATTTTGCTTCATTTATAAGCCTTTACTCACTGAGCATCAATGATAAATTTAGAATGATTATTTTAATTGTCCGATCAACTTGACATGTATGCACTATATCTTCCGTAACTTTGGATTTAAAACTCAGAATGACACAAATCCAAAGCCCATGTTAAGCTAGCTCAGTTTTTAATATGGTGACAAAATTTGAGACAAAAACAGATTCGAAAAAGCGTCCTAGTAATCTAATCTATCCAAAATTTCGTCATGTCTTGCATTGTGCTTCATTTATAAGCGGTTACTCAATGAGCATCAATGATCAGTTTAGAATGATCATTTTAACTAGCCAATCAACTTAACATTTTCGCAATAAATCGTCCATAACTTCTGATTTAGAGCTTAGAAAGACACAAAGCCAAAGCCCACAATAAGCTAGCTCAATTTTTTATAATGTGACAAATTTTGAAACTGAAATATCCAAGTAATCCAATCTATCCAGAACTACTTCATGCCATGCATTGTGCTTCATTTATAAGCCTTTATTCAATGAGCATCAATGATCAGTTTAGAATGACCATTTTAACTGACCGATCAACTTGACATGTCTGCACTATATTGTCCGTAACTTTGGATTTAGAACTCAGAATGACACAAATCCAAAGCCCCCGTTAAGCTAGCTCAATTTTCTATATGGTGACAAAATTTGAGACCAAAATAGATTCAACAAAGCGTCCAAGTAATCCAATCTATCCAAAACTGCGTCATGCCTTGAATTGTGCTTCATTTATAAGCCGATAGTCAATGAGCATCAATGATAAGTTTAGAATGATCATTTTAACTCGCCGACCAACTTGACATGGTCGCACCATATCTCCCATAACTTTTGATTTAGAGCTTAGAATGACACAAATCCAAAGCCCACGTTAATTTAGCTCAATTTTTCTATATTGTGACAACATTTGAGACAGAAATATATTTGACAAATCGTCGAAGTAATCCAATCTATCCAAAACTGCGTCATGCCATGCATTGTGCTTCATTTATAAGCCTTTACACTAAGGGTATCAATGATCAGTTTAGAATGATCATTTTAACTGGCCGATCAACTTGACATGTCCGCACAAGATTGTCCATCACTTTTGATTTAGAGCTTACAATGACACGAATCCAACGCCCACGTTAAGCTAGATCAATTTTCTATATTGTGACAAAATTTGAGATAGAAATAGATACGACAAAGGGTCCAAGTTATCCAATCTATCTAGAACTTCGTCACGCCATGCATTGTACCTCATTTACAAACCTATACTCAGGGAGCACCAACGCCGAGATGTGAGGTGCAGGTGATGATGATCACCCCGGGATAATGATCAGTTAAGAGTGATCGTTTAACTGTCCAATCAACTTGAAATGTACGCACTAAATCGTTCATAACTTTTGATTTGGAGCTCAGAATGACACAAATCCAAAGCCCACATTAAGCTAGATCAATTTTCTATATTGTGCCTAAATTTTAGAAAGAGATTGATTTGACAAAGCGTCTATGTAATCCAATCTATCCAAAACAGCGTCATGCCATGCATTATACTTCATTTATAAGCATCTACTCAATGAGCACCAATGATCAGTTAAAACTGATTATTTTAACTCTCCGATCAGCTTGACATGTCGCACTAAATCAACCGTAACTTTTGAGTTAGAGCTTAGAATGACACAAATGCAAAGCCCACGTTAAACTACTTCAATTTTCTATATTGTGATAAAATTTGAGATAAAAATAGAGACGACAAAGCGTCCAAATAATCCAATCTATCCAAAACTGCGCCATGCCATGCATTGTACTTCAATTATAAGCCTTTACTCAATGACCATCAATGATCACTTTAGAATTATCATTTTTACTGGCTGATCAGCTTGACATGTTCGCACAAAATCCTCCGTAACTTTTGATTTAGAGCTCAGAATGACACAAATCCAAAGCCCACGTTAAACTAGCTCAATTTTATATATTGTGACAAGATTTGATACAGAAATAGATACGACAAAGCGTCCAAGTTATCCAATCTGTCCAAAACATCGTCATTCCCTGCGTTTTGCTTCATTTATAAGCCTCTACTCAATGGCCACCGATGATCAGTGAAGAATGATCATTTTAACTACTCGATCAACTTGACATGTCTGCACTAAATCATCCATAACTTTTGATTCAGATCTTAGAATGACAGAAATCCAAAGTCCACGTTAATCTAGCTCAATTTTCTATATTGTGACAAAATTTGAGACAGGATAGATACGACAAAGCATTCAAGTAATCCAATCTGTCCAGAACTGCGTCATGTCTTGCATTGTGATTCATTTATAAGCCATTACTCAATGAGCATCAATGATCAGCTTAAAATTATCATTTTAACTGGCCGATCAACTTGACATGTCTGCACTAAATCGTCCATAACTTTTGATTGATAGCTCATAATGACACAAATTCAAAGGCCATATTAAACTAGCTCAATTTCTATACTGTGACAAAATTTGAGACAGAAATATATACGAGAAAGGGTCCAATTTATCCAATATTCTATCTAAAACTTTGTCATGCCATGCATTGTGCTTCATTTATAAACCTCTACTCAATATGCACCAATGATCAGTTAAGAATGATCATTTTAACTGGCCGATCAACTTGACATGCCCGCACAAAATCGTCCATAAGTTTTTATTTAGAGCTTAGAATGACACAAATTCAAAGCCCACGTTCAGCTAGCTCAATTTTCTATATTGTGACAAAATTTCAGACAGAAATAGAAAGGACAAAGCGTACAAGTTATCCAATCTATCCAAAACTTCGTCATGCCATGTATTTTGCTTTTTTTTATACGCCTCTAATCAACGAGCACCAATGGATAGTTATGAATGATCATTTTAACTGGCCGATCAACTTGACATGTCCGCAGTAAATCGTCCGTAACTTTTGAGTTAGAGCTTAGAAGGACACAAATCCAAAGCCCACGTTAAGCTAATTCAATTTTCAATATTGTGATAAAATTTGAGACAAAAATAGATACGAGAAAGCGTGCAAGTTATCCAATCTATCCAAAACTGCGCTATGCCATGCATTGTGCTTCAATTATAAGCCTTTACTTAATAAGCATCATTGATCAGTTTAGAATGATCATTTTAACTGGCCGATCAACTTGACATGTCTGCACTATATCGTCCATAACTTTTGATTTATAGCTCAGAATGACACGTCCAATGCCCACGTTAAGCTAGCTCAATTTTCTATATTGTGACAAAATTTGAGATAGAAATAGATACGACAATGCGTCCAAGTTATCCAATCTATCCAAAAATTCGTCTCGGCATGCATTAGACTTCAATAATAAGCCTCTACTCAATGAGCACCAATGATCAGTTTTAGAATGACCATTTGAACTAGCTTTTCAACTTGACATCTCCGCACTAAATAGTCCGTAACTTTTGATTTATAGCTTAGAATGATACGAATCCAATGCCCACGTTAAGCTAGATCAGTTTTCTATATTGTGACAAAATTTGAGATAGAAATAGATACGAAAATGCGTTCAAGTTATCCAATTTATTCAAAACTTCGTCATGGCATGCATTGTGCTTCATTTATAAGCCTCTACTCAATGAGCACCAACGATCATTTTAGAATGATCATTTTAACTGACCGATCAACTTGACATGTCTGCACTATATCATCCGTAACTTTTGATTTTGAACTCAGAATGACAAAATCCAAAACCCACATTATGCTAGCTCAGTTTTCTCTATGGTGACAAAATTTGAGACCAAAATAGATTCGACAATGCATTCAAGTAATCCAATCTATTAAAAACTGCCTCATGCCTTGAATTTTGCTTCATTTATAAGCCGATACTCAATGAGCATCAATGATCGGTTTAGAATGATCATTTTAATTGGCCGATCAACTTGACATGTCCGCACAAAATCACCCATAACTTTTGATTTGGAGCTTAGAATGACACCAATCCAAAGCCCGCATTAATCTAGCTCAATTTTTTATATTGTGACCAAATTTGAGACAGAAAGAGATTTGACAAAGCATCCAAGTAATCCAATCTATCCAAAACTGCGTCATGCCATGCATTGTGCTTCATTTATAAGCCTTTACACAAAGAGTATCAATGATCAGTTTAGAATGATCATTTTAACTGGCTGATAACCTTGACATGTCCGCACAAGGTCGTCCATCACTTTTGATTTAGAGCTTAGAATGACAAGAATCCAACGTCCACGTTAAGCTAGATCGGTTTTCTATATTGTGACAAAATTTGAGACAGATATAGATACAACAAAGGGTCCAAGTTATCCAATCTATCCAGAACTTCGTCACGCCATGCATTGTGCTTCATTTAAAAATTTAACTCAAGGAGCACCAATGATCAGTTAAGAATGATCATTTTAACTGTCTGATCAACTTGATATTACTTCACTGCATCGTGCGTAACTTTGGATCTAAAACTCATAATGACACAAATCCAAAGCCCATGTTAAGCTAGCTCGATTTTCTATATTGTGACAAAATTTTAGACCAAAATAGCTTCGACAAAGCATCCAAGTAATCCAATCTATCCAAAACTGCGTTATGCCTTGCGTTGTGATTTATTTNGTCATGCCATACATTGTGCTTCATTTATAAGCTTTTAGTCAATGTGCATCAATGATCAGTTTAGAATAATCATTTTAACTGGCCGATCAACTTGACATTTCTGCACTATATCATTCGTGACATTGGATTTAGAACTCAGAATGACACGAATCCAAAGCCCACGTTAAGCCAGTTCAATTTTCTATATTATGACAAAATTCGAGACCAAAATAGATTCGACAAAGCGTGCAAGTAATCCAATCTATCCAAAACTGCGTCATGCCTTGCATTGTGATTCATTAATAAGCCGTTACTCAATGAGAATCAATGATCAGTTTAGAATGATCATTTTAACTGGCCGATCAACTTGACATGTCCGCACTAAATCGTCCGTAACTTTTGAGTTAGAGCTTAGAATGACACAAGTCCAAAGCCCACGTTAAACTAGCTCAATTTTCTACATTGTGACAAAATTAGAGACCAAAATACATTTGACAAAGCATGCAAGTAATCCAATCTATCCAAAACTTTGACATGCCATGCATTGTGCTTCAGTTATAAGCCTTTACTCAATGAGCATGAATGATTAGTTTAGAATGATCATTTTAACTAGCCTATCAACTTGACATGTCTGCACTATATTGTCCGTAACTTTTGATTTATAGCTCAGAATGACACGAATCCAATGCCCACTTTAAGCTACTTCAAGTTTCTATATTGTGACAAAATTTGTGCTAGAAATAGATTCGACAAAGTGTCCAAGTAATCCAATCGATCCAAAACTGTGTCATGCCTTGCATTGTGCTTCATTTATAAGCCTTTACTCAATCAGCATTAATGATAAGTTTAGAATGATTATTTTTACTGGCTGATCAGCTTGACATGTCCGCACAAAATCATTCATAACTTTTGATTTAGAGCTCAGAATGTCACAAATCCAAAGCCCACGTTAAGCTAGCTCAATTTTCTATATTATAACAAAATTTGAGACAGAAATAGATACGACATATCGTCCTATTTATCCAATCTATCCAAAACTGTGTCATGCCATGCATTGTGCTTCATTTATAAACCGATACTCAATGAGCATCAATGATCAGTTTAGAATGATCATTTTAACTGGCCGATCAACTTGACATTTCCGCACAAAATCACCCATAAATTTTGATTTAGAGCTCCGAATGACACAAAATCCAAAGCCCATGTTAAGCTAGCTTAATTTTCTATATTGTAACAAAATTTGAGACAGAAGTAGATTTGACAAAGCCTCCCAAAAATCCAATATATCCAAAACTGCGTCATGCCATGCATTGTGCTTCATTTATAACCCTTTACTCAATGAACATCAATGATTAGTTTAGAACGATTGTTTTAGCTGGCCGATCAATTTGACATGTCTACACTAAATCTTCCATAACTTTTGATTTAGATTTTAGAATGATACAAATCCAAACCCCACGTTAAGCTAGCTCAATTTTTTATATCGTGACAAAATTTGAGACAGAATATATACGACAAAGCTTCCAAGTTATCCAATCTATCCAAACGTTCATCATGCCATGTGTTGTGCTTCATTTATAAGCCTCTACTCATTGATCACCAATGATCAGTTAAGAATGATCATTTTAACTAGTCGATCAACTTGACATGTCTACACTATATCATCTGTAACTTTTGATTTATAGCTCATAATGACAGAAATTCAGATCCCACGTTAAACTAGCTCAATATTCTATATTGTGATGAAATTATAGACAGAAACAGATACGACAAAGTGTCCAAGTAATCCAATCTATCCAGAACAACGTTATGCCTTGCATTGTGCTTCATTTATAAGCCTTTACTCAATGAGCATAAATGATCAGTTTAGAATGATCATTTTAACAGTCCGATCAACTTGACATGACTGCACTATATCGTCCGTAACTTTGGATTTAGAACTCATGATGACACAAATCCAAAGCCCACGTTAAGCTAGCTTAATTTTCTATACGGTGACAAAATTTGACCCAAAATAGATTCGACAAAGCGTCTACGTAATCCAATCTATCCAAAACTGCATCATGCATTGTGCTTCATTTATAAACCGTTACACAATGAGCATCAGTGTTCAGTTTAGAATGATCATTTCAACAGGCCGATCAACTTGACATGTCCGCACAAAATCGTCTATAACTTCTGATTATGAGCTTAGAATGACACAAATCCCAAGCCCGCATTATACTAGATCAATTTTCTAGATTCGACAAAGCATCCAAGTAATCCAATCTATCCAGAACTGCTTCATGCCATGCATTGTGCTTCATTTATAAGCCTTTACTCACTGAGCATCAATGATAAATTTAGAATGATTATTTTAATTGTCCGATCAGCTTGACATGTTTGCACTAAATCGTCTGTAACTTTTGAGTTAGAGCTTAGAATGACACAAATGCAAAGCCCACGTTAAACTACTTCAATTTTCTATATTGTGATAAAATTTGAGATAAAAATATAGACGACAAAGCGTCCAAATAATCCAATCTATCCAAAACTGCGCCATGCCATGCATTGTACTTCAATTATAAGCCTTTACTCAATGACCATCAATGATTACTTTAGAATGATCATTTTAACGGCCCGATCAACTTGACACGTCTGCACAAAATCGTCTATAACTTCTGATTATGAGCTTAGACTGACACAAATCCCAAGCCCACGTTACACTAGATCAATTTTCTAGATTCGACAAAGCATCCAAGTAATCCAACTTATCCAGAAATGCTTCATGCCATGCATTGTGCTTCATTTATAAGCCTTTACTCACTGAGCATCAATGATAAATTTAGAATGATTATTTTAATTGTCCGATCAACTTGACATGTATGCACTATATCGTCCGTAACTTTGGATTTAATACTCAGAATGACACAAATCCAAAGCCCACGTTAAGCTAGCTCAGTTTTCAATATGGTGACAAAATTTGAGACAAAAACAGATTCGAAAAAGCGTCCTAGTAATCTAATCTATCCAAAATTTCGTCATGTCTTGCATTGTGCTTCATTTATAAGCCGTTACTCAATGAGCATCAATGATCAGTTTAGAATGATCATTTTAACTAGCCAATCAACTTAACATTTTCGCAATAAATCATCCATAACTTCTGATTTAGAGCTTAGAAAGACACAAAGCCAAAGCCCATATTAAGCTAGCTCAATTTTCTATAATGTAAAAAATTTTGAAACTGAAATAGATTCGACAAAGCATCCAAGTAATCCAATCTATCCAGAACTACTTCATGCCATGCATTGTGCTTCATTTATAAGCCTTTATTCAATGAGCATCAATGATCAGTTTAGAATGACCATTTTAACTGACCGATCAACTTGACATGTCTGCACTATATTGTCCGTAACTTTGGATTTAGAACTCAGAATGACACAAATCCAAAGCCCCCGTTAAGCTAGCTCAGTTTTCTATATGGTGACAAAATTTGAGACCAAAATAGATTCAACAAAGCGTGCAAGTAATCCAACCTATCCAAAACTGTGTCATGCCTTGAATTGTGCTTCATTTATAAGCCGATAGTCAATGAGCATCAATGATAAGTTTAGAATGGTCATTTTAACTCACCGACCAACTTGACATGTTCGCACCATATCTCCAATAACTTTTGATTTAGAGCTTAGAATGACCCAAATCCAAAGCCCACGTTAATTAAGCTCAATTTTTCTATATTGTGACAAAATTTGAGACAGAAATATATTTGACAAAGCGTCGAAGTAATCCAATCTATCCAAAACTGCGTCATGCCATGCATTGTGCTTCATTTATAAGCCTTTACACAAACGGTATCAATGATCAGTTTGGAATGATCATTTTAACTGGCCGATCAACTTGACATGTCCGCACAAGATCGTCCATCACTTTTGATTTAGAGCTTACAATGACACGAATCCAACGCCCACGTTAAGCTAGATCAATTTTCTATATTGTGACAAAATTTGAGATAGAAATAGATACGACAAAGGGTCCAACTTATCCAATCTATCTAGAAGTTCGTCACGCCATGCATTGTGCTTCATTTACAAACCTATACTCAAGGAGCACCAACGCCGGGATGTGAGGTGCAGGTGATGATGATCACCCCGGGATAATGATCAGTTAAGAGTGATCATTTAACTGTCCGATCAACTTGAAATGTACGTACTAAATCGTTCATAACTTTTGATTTGGAGCTCAAAATGACACAAATCCAAAGCCCACATTAAGCTAGATCAATTTTCTATATTGTGTCAAAATTTAAGAAAGAGATTGATTTGACATAGCATCTATGTAATCCAATCTATCCAAAACTGCGTCATGCCATGCATTATACTTCATTTATAAGCATCTACTCAATGAGCACCAATGATCAGTTAAAACTGATCATTTTAACTCTCCGATCAGCTTGACATGTCCGCACTAAATCAACCGTAACTTCTGAGTTAGAGCTTAGAATGACACAAATGCAAAGCCCACGTTAAACTACTTCAATTTTCTATATTGTGATAAAAAATAGAGACGACAAAGCGTCCAAATAATCCAATCTATCCAAAACTGCGCCATGCCATGCATTGTACTTCAATTATAAGCCTTTACTCAATGACCATCAATGATCACTTTAGAATTATCATTTTTACTGGCTGATCAGCTTGACATGTTCGCACAAAATCCTCCCTAATTTTTGCTTCAGAGCTCAGAATGACACGAATCCAAAGCCCACGTTAAACTAGCTCAATTTTCTATATTGTGACAAGATTTGATACAGAAATAGATACGACAAAGCGTCCAAGTTATCCAATCTGTCCAAAACATCGTCATTCCATTCATTGTGCTTCATTTATAAGCCTCTACTCAATGGCCACCGATGATCAGTGAAGAATGATCATTTTAACTACTCGATCAACTTGACATGTCTGCACTAAATCATCCATAACTTTTGATTTAGATCTTAGAATGACAGAAATCCAAAGCCCACGTTAATCTAGCTCAAATTTCTATATTGTGACAAAATTTGAGACAGAACAAATACGACAGAGCATTCAAGTAATGCTATCTGTCCAGAACTGCGTCATGCCTTGCATTTTGATTCATTTATAAGCCATTACTCAATGAGCATCAGTGATCAGCTTACAATTATCATTTTAACTGGCCGATCAACTTGACATGTCTGCACTAAATTGTCCATAACGTTTGATTGATAGCTCATAATGATCAAAGGCCATATTAAACTAGCTCAATTTTCTATACTGTGACAAAATTTGAGACAGAAATATATACGAGAAAGGGTCCAAGTTATCCAATATTCTATCTAAAACTTCGTCATGTCATGCATTGTGCTTCATTTCTAAACCTCTACTCAATATGCACCAATGATCAGTTAAGAATGATCATTTTAACTGGCCGATCAACTTGACATGCCCGCACAAAATTGTCCATAAGTTTTTATTTAGAGCTTAGAATGACACAAATTCAAAGCCCACGTTATCTAGCTCAATTTTCTATATTGTGACAAAATTTCAGACAGAAATAGAAAGGACAAAGCGTACAAGTTATCCAATCTATCCAAAACTTCGTCATGCCATGTATTTTGCTTCTTTTATACGCCTCTAATCAATGAGCACCAATGAATAGTTACGAATGATCATTTTAACTGGCCGATCAACTTGACATATCCGCACTAAATCGTCCGTAACTTTTGAGTTAGAGCTTAGAATGACACAAATCCAAAGCCCACGTTAAGCTAATTCAATTTTCAATATTGTGACAAAATTTGAGACAAAAATAGATACGGCAAAGCGTGCAAGTTATCCAATCTATCCAAAACTGCGCTATGCCATGCATTGTGCTTCAATTATAAGCCTTTACTCAATAAGCATCATTGATCAGTTTAGAATGATGATTTTAACGGGCCGATCAACTTGACATGTCTGCACTATATCGTCCGTAACTTTGATTTATAGCTGAGAATGACACGTCCAATGCCCACGTTAAGCTAGCTCAATTTTCTATATTGTGAGATAGAAATAGATACGACAATGCGTCCAAGTTATCCAATCTATCCAAAACTTCGTCCCGGCATGCATTAGACTTCAATAATAAGCCTCTACTCAATGAGCACCAATGATCAGTTTTAGAATGATCATTTGAACTAGCTTTTCAACTTGACATCGCCGCACTAAATAGTCCGTAACTTTTGATTTATAGCTTAGAATGATACAAATCCAATGCCCACGTTAAGCTAGATCAGTTTTCTATATTGTGACAAAATTTGAGATAGAAATAGATACGAAAATGCGTTCAAGTTATCCAATTTATTCAAAACTTCGTCATGGCATGCATTGTGCTTCATTTATAAGCCTCTACTCAATGAGCACCAATGATCATTTTAGAATGATCATTTTAACTGACCGATCAACTTGACATGTCTGCACTATATCGTCCGTAACTTTTGATTTAGAACTCAGAATGACAAAATCCAAAACCCACGTTATGCTAGCTCAGTTTTCTCTATGGTGACAAAATTTGAGACCAAAATAGGTTCGACAATGCATTCAAGTAATCCAATCTATCAAAAACTGCCTCATGCCTTGAATTTTGCTTCATTTATTAGCCGATACTCAATGAGCATCAATAATCGGTTTAGAATGATCATTTTAACTGGCCGATCAACTTGACATGTCCGCACAAAATCACCCATAACTTTTGATTTTGAGCTTAGAATGACACAAATCCAAAGCCCGCGTTAATCTAGCTCAATTTTCTATATTGTGACCAAATTTGAGACAGAAAGAGATTTGACAAAGCATCCAAGTAATCCAATCTGTCCAAAACTGCGTCATGCCATGCATTGTGCTTCATTTATAAGCCTTTACACAAAGAGTATCAATGATCAGTTTAGAATGATCATTTTAACTGGCCGATCAACTTGACATGTCCGCACAATGTCGTCCATCACTTTTGATTTAGAGCTTAGAATGACACGAATCCAACGTCCACGTTAAGCTAGATCGGTTTTCTATATTGTTACAAAATTGGAGACAGAAATAGATACAACAAAGGTTCCAAGTTATCCAATCTATCCAGAACTTCGTCACGCCATGCATTGTGCTTCATTTAAAAATCCCAACTCAAGGAGCACCAATGATCAGTTAAGAATGATAATTTTAACTGTCTGATCAACTTGATATTACTTCACTGCATCGTGCGTAACTTTGGATCTAAAACTCATAATGAAACAAATCCAAAGCCCACGTTAAGCTAGCTCGATTTTCTATATTGTGACAAAATTTTAGACCAAAATAGATTCGAAAAAGCATCCAAGTAATCCAATCTATCCAAAACTGCGTTATGCCTTGCGTTGTGATTTATTTATAAGCCGTTACTCAATGAGCATCAACGATCAGTTTATAATGATCATTTTAACTGGCCGATAATTTTGACATGTCCCCAGTATATCGTCCATAACTTTTGATTTATAGGTCCGAATGACACGAGTCCAACACCCACGTTAAGCTAGCTAAATTTTCTATAAGTTGACAAAATTTGAGACAGAAATAGATTCGGCCGAGCGTACAAGTAATCCAATCTTTCCAAAATTGCGTCATGCCATACATTGTGCTTCATTTATAAGCTTTTACTCAATGAGCATCAATGATCAGTTTAGAATTATCATTTTATCTGGCCGATCAGCTTGAAATATCCGCACTAAATCGTACATAACTTTTTGTTTAGAACTCAGAATAACACAAATCTAAAGCCCACCTTAATCTAGCTCAATTTTCTATATGGTGACAAAATTTAAGACCAAAATAGATTTGACAAAGCATCCAAGTAATCCAATCTATTCAAAACTGCTTTATGCCAAGCATTTGTGCTTTATTTATAAGCTTTTACTCAATGAGTATCAATTATCAATTTAGAATGATCATTTTAACTGGCCGATCAACTTGACATGTATGCACTATATCGTCCGTAACTTTTGATTTAGAGCTAAGAATGACACAAATCCAAAGCCCATGTCAATCTATCTATATTTTCTATATTGTACCATAATTTGAGAAAGAAATAAATTCGACAAAGCATCCAACTAATCCAATCTATCCAAAACTTTGTCATGCCTTTCTTTGTGCTTCATTTATAATCCATTACTCAAAGAGCAGCATCAATGATCAATTTAGAATTATCATTTTAACTGGCCGATCAACTTGACATGTACGCATTCATAACTTTTGATTTAGAGCTTAGAAGGACACAAATCCAAAGCCCACGTTAAGCTAGCTTAATTTTCTGTACTATGACAAAATTTGAGACAGAAATAGATTCGACAAAGCATCCAATTAATCCAATCTTTTTAAAACTTCGTCATGCCTTGCGTTGTGCTTCATTTGAAATTAGTTACTCAATGAGCAGCATCGATGATCAGTTTAGAATGATCATTTTAACTGGCCGATCAACTTGACATGCCGCACTAAATCGTCCATAACTTTTGGTTTAGAACTCAGAATGACACGAATCGAATGCACTGTTAAGCTAGCTCAATTTTCTATATTCTGACAAAATTTGAGACAGAAATGGTTCGACAAATCATCCAAGTATTCTAATCTATCCAAAACTTCGTCATGCCTTGCATTGTGCTATATTTATAAACTGTTACTCAATGAGCATCAGTGATCTGTTTAGAATGATCATTTTAACTAGCCGATCAACTTGACATGACAGCACTAAATCGTCCGTAACTATGGATTTAGAGCTTAGAATGACAGAAATCCAAAGCCCACTTAAACTAGCTCAATTTTCTATATTGTGACAAAATTTGAGATAGAAATAGATTCGACAAAGCGTCCAAGTAGTCCAATCTATCCAAAACTGCGTCTTGCCATGCATTGTGCTTCATTTATAAGCCTTTACTCAATGAGCATTAATGATCAGTTTATAATAATCATTTTAACAGGCCGATCAACTTGACATGTTTTCACTATATTGCCGCAAGTTTTGATTTATAGCTCAGAGTGACACGAATCCAATGCCCACGTTAAGCTAGCTCAATTTTCAATAGTGTGACAAAATTTTAGACAGAAATAGCTTTGACAAATCGTCCAAGTAATCCAATCTATCCAATACCGTGTCCTGCCAGGCATTGTGCTTCATTAATACGCCTTTACTCAGTGAGCATCAATGATCAGTTTTGAATGATCATTTTTACTGGCTGATCAACTTTATATGTCTGAACAATATCGTCCGTAACTTTTGATTTATAGCTCAGAATGACAAGAATCCAATATCCACTTTAAGCTAGTTCAGTTTTCTATATTGTGACAAAATTTGAGACAAAAACAGATTTGACATAGCGTCCAAGTAATCCAATCTATCCAAAACTGTGTCATGCCATGCATTGTGCTTCATTTATAAGCCTTTACTTAATAAGCATCATTGATTAGTTTAAAATTATCATTTTAATTGGCCGATCAACTTGACATATCTACACTATATCCTCTGTAACTTTTGATTTATCGCTCAGAATGACAGGAATCCAATGCCCACTTTAAGTTAGCCCAATTTTCTATATTGTGACAAAATTTTAGACAAAAAAAGATTCGACAAAACGTCCAAGTAATCCAATCTATAAAAACTGCGTCAGGCCTTGCAATGTGCTTCGTTTATAAGCTGTTACTCAATGATCATCAATGATCAGTTTAGAATGATCATTTTAACTGGCCAATTAACTTGATATGTCTGCATTAAATCACTCATAACTTTTGATTTAGAGCTCAAAATGCATAAATCCAAAGCGTACATTAAGCTAGCTAAATTTTTTTATATTATGACAAAATTTGAGACTGTAATAGATTCGACAAAGCATACAAGGAATCCAATGTATCCAAGATTTTTCCATGCCATGCGTTGTGCTTCATTATAAGCCTTTACTCAATGAGTTTGAATGATCTGTTTAGAATGATCATTTTAATTGGCCGATCAACTTGAAATGTAAACACTAAATTGGGCGTAACTTTGGATTTAGAGCTCAGAATGACACAAATCCAAAGACCACTTTAAGCTACCTCGACTTTCTATATTGTGACAAAGTTTGAGGTGGAAATAGATTCGAAAAAGAGTCCAAGTAATCCAATCTATCCAAAACTGCGTAATGCCATGCATTGTGCTTCATTTATAAGCCTTAACTCAATGAGCATCAATGATCAGTTTAGAATAATCATTTTAACAGGCCGATCAACTTGACATGTCTTCACTATATCGTCCGTAACTTCTTATTTATAGCTCAGAATAACACGAATCCAATGCCCACATTAAGCTAGCTCAATTTTCTATAGTGTGACAAAATTTGAGACAGAAATAGGTTCGACAAAGTGTACTAGTTATCCAATCTATCCAAAACTGGGACTTGCCATGCATTGTGCTTCATTTATAAGGGCATACTCAATGAGCATCAATGATCAGTTTAAAATAATTATTTTAACTAGCCAATCAACTTGACTTGTCTACAATAAATCGTCCGCAACTTTGGATTTGGAACTCAGAATGACACAAATCCAAAGCCCACGTTAAGGTAGTTCAGTTTTTATATATTGTAACAAAATTTGAGACAAAAAGTAGTCGATAAAGCATCCAAGTAATCCAATCTATCCAAAACTGCTTCATGCCTTGCATTGTGCTTCATTTATAAGCCGTTACTCAATGAGCACCTATGATAAGTTTAGAATGATCATTTTAACTAGCCAATCAACTTGATATGTCTCCACTAAATCGTCCACAATTTTTGATTTAGAGCTCATAATGACACAAATCCATAGCCCACGTTAAGCTAGCTCAATTTTCTATATTGTGACAAAATTTGAGACCGAAATAGATTAGAGAAAGCGTTCAAGTAATCCAATCTATCCACAACTGCGTCTTGCCATGCATTGTGCTTCATTAATAAGACATTACTCAATGAGCATCAATGATCAGTTTAGAATGATTATTTAATCAGGCCGATCAACTTGACATGTGTGCACTAAATCGTCCGTAACTTTGGATTTAGAGGTCAGAATGACACAAATCCAAAGCTCACGCTAAGCAAGCTCAATTTTCTATATTATGACAAAATTTGACACATAAATAGATTCGACAAAGCATCCAATTAATCCAATCTTTCTAAAACCGTTGCATTGTGCTTCATTTATAATCTGTTGCTCAATGACTAGCATCAATGATTACTTTAGAATGATCATTTTAACTGGCCGATCAACTTGACATGTCGCACTAAATCGTCCATAACTTTTCGTTTAGACCTCAGAATGACACGAATCGAACGCCCACGTTAAACTAGCTCAATTTTCTTTATTGTTACCAAATTCGAGACATAAATGAATCGACAAAGTATCCAAGTTAATAAAATCTATTCAAAACTGCTTCATGCCATGCATTGTGCTTTATTTATAAGCATTTACTCAATGAGCATCAATGACTAATTTAGAACGATCATTTTAAATGGCCGATCAAGTTGACATGTCTGCACTATATCGTACGTAACTTTTGATTTCTAGCTTAGAATGACACGAATCCAATGCCCACGTTAAGCTAGCTCAATTTTCTATATGATGACAAAATTTGAGACAGAATTTGATCGACAAAGCATCCAAGTTATCCAATCTATTCAAAACTGCTTCATGCCATGCATTGTGCTTTATTTATAAGCATTTACTCAATGAGCATTAATGTTAGTTTAGAATGGTCATTTTAACTGGCCGATCAACTTGGCATCTCTGCACTATATCGTCCGTAACTTTTGATTTAAAGATCAGAATGACACAAACCCAAAGCCCACGGTAAGCTAACTCAATTTTGTATATTGTGATATAATTTGAGATAGAAATAGATTCGACGAAGCATCCAAGTAATCCAATCTATCCAAAACTGCGTCATGCCTTGCGTTGTGCTTCATTTATAAACCGTTACTCAATGAGCATCAATGATCAGTTTATAATGGTCATTTTAACTGCCCGATCAACTTGGCATGTCTATACTAAATCGTCTATAACTTTTGATTTAGAGCTCAGAATGACACAAATCCAAATCCCACGTTAAGCATGCTCAATTTTCTATATTGTGACAAAATTTGAGACCGAAATAGATTGGAGAAAACATCCAAGTAATCTAGTCTATCCAAAACTTCATCTTGCCATGCATTGTTCTTCATGCCAAGAATTGTGCTTCATGCCAAGAATTTTGCTTTATTTATAAGCCTTTAAATTCTGAGCACCATTGATCAATTTAGAATGATCGTTTTAGTTGGCCGATTAACTTGACATGTCTGCACTATATCGTACGTAACTTTTGATTTATAGCTTAGAATGACACGAATCCAATGCCCACGTTAAGCTAGCTCAATATTCTATATTGTGACAAAATTTGTGACGAAAATAAGTCGACAAGGAATCCAAGTAATCCAATCTATCCAGAACTGCATCTTTCCATGCATTATGCTTCATTTATAAGCCGTTACACAATGAGCATCAATAATCAGTTTAGAATGATCATTTTAACTGCCGATCAACTTGACATGTCCACACTAAATAGTTCATAACTTTTGATTTAGAACTCAGTATGACACAAATCCAAAGAACACGTTAAGCTAGCTCAATTTCCTATATTTTTACAAAATTTGACACAAAAATAGATTTGACAAAGCATCTAAGTAATCCAATCTATTCACAATTGCTTCATGCCAAGCATTGTGCTTTATATATAAGCCTTTACTCAATGCGCATCATTGATCAATTTAGAAAGATCATTTTAAATGGCCGATCAACTTGACATGGCTGCACTATATCGTCTGTAACTTTTGATTTAGATTTCAGAATGACACAAATCCAAAGCCCACGTTAAGCTCACTCAATTTTCTTCATTGTCACAAAATTTTAGATAGAAATATATTCGAAAAGGCATCCAAGTAATCCAATCTATCCAAAATTGTGTCTTGCGATGCATTGTGCTTCATTAATAAGCCTTTACTCAATGAGCATAAATGATCAGTTTAGAATGATCATTTTAACTGACGATCAACTTGATAAGTCAGCACTAAATCGTCTGTAACTTTGGATTTAGAGTTCAAAATGACACAAATCCAAAGGCCACATTAAGCTAGCTCAATTTTCTATATTGTGACAAAATTTGAGATAGAAATAGATTCCACAAAGCGTCCAAGTAATGAAATCCATCCAAAACTGCGCCTTGCCATGTATTGTGCTTCATTAATAAGCCTTTACTCAATGAGCATCAATGATCAGTTTAGAATGATCATTTTAACTTGCCGAGCAACCTGACATATCTGCACTAATTCATCCATAACTTTGGATTTGGAGTTCAGAATGACACAAATCCATAGGCCACGTTAAGCTAGCTCAATTTTCTATATTGTGATAAAATTTGAGACAAATAGATTCGACAAAGCATCGAAGTAATCCAATCTTTCCAAAAGTGCTACGTGCCATGCATCGTGCTTCATTGATAAGCCTTTACTTAATGAGCATCAATGATCATTTTAGAATGATCATTTAAATTGGCTGATTAACTTGACATGTCGGCACTATATCGTCCGTAACTTTTGATTTATTGCTCACAATGACACGAATCCAATGAACACGTTAAGCTAGCTTAATTTTAACTGGCCGATAACCTTGAAATATCCACACTAAATCGTACATAATTTTTTGTTTAGAACTCAGAATGACACAAATCAAAAGCCCACCTTAATCTAGCTCAATTTTCTATATTGTGACAAAATTTGAGACCAAAATATATTTGACAAAGCATCCAAGTAATCCAATCTATTCAAAACTGCTTTATGCCAAGCATTTGTGCTTTATTTATAAGCTTTTACTCAATGAGCATCAATGATCAATTTAGAATGATCATTTTAACTGGCCGATCAACTTGACATGTCTGCACTATATCGTGCGTAACTTTTGATTTAGAGCTAAGAATGACACAAATCCAAAGCCCACGTTAATCTAACTATATTTTCTATATTGTACCATAATTTGAGATAGAAATAAATTCGACAAAGCATCCAACTAATCCAATCTATCCAAAACTTCGTCATGCCTTTTATTGTGCTTCATTTATAATCCATTACTCAAAGAGCAGCATCAATGATCAATTTTGAATTATCATTTTAACTGGGCGATAAACTTGACATGTACGCACTAAATCCTTCATAACTTTTTATTTAGAGCTTAGAATGACACAAATCCAAAGCCCACGTTAAGCTAGCTCAATTTTCTATACTAGACAAAATTTGAGACAGAAATAGATTCGACAAAGCATCCAATTAATCCAATATTTTTAAAACTTCGTCATGCCTTGCATTGTGCTTCATTTGAAATTAGTTACTCAATGAGCAGCATCGATGATCAGTTTAGAATGATCATTTTAACTGGCCGATCAACTTGACATGCCGCACTAATCGTCCATAACATTTGGTTTAGAACTCAGAATGACACGAATCGAATGCGCATATTAAGCTAGCTCAATTTTCTATATTGTGACAAAATTTGAGACAGAAATGATTCGAAAAATCATCCAAGTATTCTAATCTATCCAAAACTTCGTCATGCCTTGCATTGTGCTATATTTATAAACTATTACTCAATGACCATCAATGATCTGTTTAGAATGATCATTTTAACTGACCGATCAACTTGACATGACAGCACTAAATCGTCCGTAACTATGGATTTAGTGCTTAGAATAACAGAAATCCAAAGCCCACTTAAACTAGCTCAATTTTCTATATTGTGACAAAATTTGAGATAGAAATAGATTCGACAAAGCGTCCAAGTAGTCCAATCTATCCAAAACTGCGTCATGCCATGCATTGTGCTTCATTTATAAGCCTTTACTCAATGAGCATTAATGATCAGTTTATAATAATCATTTTAACAGGCCGATCAACTTGACATTTCTTCACTATATTGCCGTAAGTTTTGATTTATAGCTCAGAGTGACACGAATCCAATGCCTACGTTACTAGCTCAATTTTCTATAGTGTGATAAAATTTGAGACAGAAATAGCTTTGACAAATCGTCCATGTAATCCAATCTATCCAATACCGTGTCCTGCCAGGCATTGTGCTTCATTAATAAGCCTTTACTCAATGAGCATCAATGATCAGTTTGAATGATCATTTTACTAGCTGATCAACTTGACATGTCTGGACAATATCGTCCGTAACTTTTGATTTATAGCTAAGAATGACAGGAATCCAATATCCACTTTAAGCTAGTTTAATTTTCTATATTGTGACAAAATTTGAGACAAAAATAGATTTTACATAGCGTCCAATCTATCCAATTTGTGTCATGCCATGCATTGTGCTTCATTTATAAGCCTTTACTTAATAAGCATCATTGATCAGTTTAAAATGATCATTTTAATTGGCCGATCAACTTGACATGTCTACACTATATCCTCCGTAACTTTTGATTTATAACTCAGAATGACAGGTCCAATGCCCACTTTAAGCTAGCCCAATTTTCTATATTGTGATAAAATTTTAGACAAAAATAGATTCGACAAAACGTCCAAGGAATCTAATCTATCCAAAACTGCGTCATGCCTTTGTGCTTCATTTATAAGCTGTTACTCAATGATCATCAATGATCAGTTTAGAATGATCATTTTAACTGGCCAATAACTTGATATGTCTGCATTAAATCACTCATAACTTTTGATTTAGAGCTCAGAATGCACAAATCCAAATCGCACGTTAAGCTAGCTAAATTTTTTATATTATGACAAAATTCGAGACTGTAATAGATTCGACAAAGCATACAAGTAATCCAATGTATCCAAGATTTTTCCAAGCATGCGTTGTGCTTCATTATAAGCCTTTACTCAATGAGTACGAATGATCTGTTTAGAATGATCTGTTTCGAATGATCATTTTAATTGGCCGATCAACTTGAAATGTAAGCACTAAATTGGGCGTTACTTTGGATTTAGAGCTCAGAATGACACAAATCCAAAGACCACTTTAAGCTACCTCAACTTTCTATATTGTGACAAAGTTTGAGGTAGAAATAGATTCGAAAAGCGTCCAAGTAATCCAATCTATCCAAAACTGCGTCATGCCATGCATTGTGCTTCATTTATAAGCCTTAACTCAATGAGCATCAATGATCAATTTAGAATAATCATTTTAACAGGCCGATCAACTTGACATGTCTTCACTATATCGTCTGTAACTTTTTATTTATAGCTCAGAATAACACGAATCCAATGCCCACATTAGGCTAGCTCAATTTTCTATAGTGTGACAAAATTTGAGACAGAAATAGGTTCGACAAAGTGTACTAGTTATCCAATCTATCCAAAACTGGGACTTGCCATGCATTGTGCTTCATTTATAAGGCTATACTCAATGACCATCAATGATCAGTTTAAATAACTATTTTAACTAGCCAATCAACTTGACTTGTCTACACTAAATCGTCCGTAACTTTAGATTTGGAACTCAGAATGACACAAATCCAAAGCCCACGTTAAGCTAGTTCAGTTTTTATATATTGTAGCAAAATTTGAGAGAAAAAGTAGTCGATAAAGCATCCAAGTAATCCAATCTATCCAAAACTGCTACATGCCTTGCATTGTGCTTCATTTATAAGCCGTTACTCAATGAGCACCTATGATAAGTTTAGAATGATCATTTTAACTAGCCAATCAACTTGATATGTCTCCACTAAATCGTCCACAATTTTTGATTTAGAGCTCATAATGACGCAAATCCATAGCCCACGTTAAGCTAGCTCAATTTTCTATATTGTGACAAAATTTGAGACCAAAATAGATTAGAGAAAGCGTCCAAGTAATCCAATCTATCCAAAACTGCGTCATGCCACGCATTGTGCTTCATTAATAAGACATTACTCAATGAGCATCAATGATCAGTTTAGAATGATTATTTAATCTGGCCGGTCAACTTGACATGTGTGCACTAAATCGTCCGTAACTTAGGATTTAGAGGTCAGAATGACACAAATCCAAAGCTCACGTTAAGCTAGCTCAATTTTCTATATTATGACAAAATTTGACACAGAAATAGATTCGACAAAGCATCCAATTAATCCAATCTTTCTAAAACCGTTGCATTGTGCTTCATTTATAATCCGTTGCTCAATGAGTAGCATCAATGATTACTTTAGAATGATCATTTTAACTGGCCGATCAACTTGACACGCCCCACTAAATCGTGCATAACGTTTGGTTTGGAACTCAGAATGACATGAATCGAACGGCCACGTTAAACTAGCTCCATTTTCTTTATTGTGACAAAATTCGAGACATAAATGATTCGACAAAGTATCCAAGTTAATAAAATCTATTCAAAACTGCTTCATGCCATGAATTATGCTTTATTCAATGAGCATCAATGACCAATTTACTCAATGAGCTTTATTCAATGAGCATTTACTCAATGAGCATTATGCTTTATTCAATGAGCATTTACTCAATGAGCATCAATAACCAATTTAGAACAATCATTTTAAATGGCCGATCAACTTGACATGCCTGCACTATATCATACGTAACTTTTGATTTATAGCTTAGAATGACACGAATCCAATGCCCACGTTAACCTAGCTCAATTTTCTATATTGTGACAAAATTTGAGACAGAATTAGATCGACAAAGCATCCAAGTTATCCAATCTATTCAAAACTGCTTCATGCCATGCATTTTGCTTTATTTATAACCATTTACTCAATGAACATTAATGTTAGCTTAGAATGGTCATTTTAACTGGCCGAACAACTTGGCATGTCTGCACTATATCGTCCGTAACTTTTGATTTAAAGATCAGAATGACACTAACCCAAACCCCACGATAAGCTAACACAATTTTCTATATTGTGATATAATTTGACATAGAAATAGATTCGACAAAGCATCCAAGTAATCCAATCTATCCAAAACTGCATCATGCCTTGCATTGTGCTTCATTTATAAATCGTTACTCAATGAGCATCAATGATCAGTTTATAATGGTCATTTTAACTGCCCGATCAAATTGACATGTCTATACTAAATCGTCCATAACTTTTGATTTAGAGCTCAGAATGACACAAATCCAAATCCCACGTTAAGCATGCTCAATTTTCTATATTGTGACAAAATTTGAGACAGAAATAGATTGGAGGAAGCATCCAAGTAACCTAGTCTATCCAAAACTGCATCTTGCCATGCATTGTTCTTCATGCCAAGAATTGTGCTTCATGCCAAGAATTTTGCTTTATTTATAAGCCTTTAAATTATGAGCACCTTTGATCAATTTAGAATGATCATTTTAAATGGCCGATTAACTTCACATGTTTACGTAACTTTTGATTTATAGCTTAGAATGACACGAATCCAATGCCCACGTTAAACTAGCTCAATTTTCTATAGTGACAAAATTTGAGACAAAAATAATTCGACAAAAAATCCAAGTAATCCAATCTATCCAGAACTGCATCTTGCCATGCATTATGCTTCATTTATAAGCCGTTACACAATGAGCATCAATAATCAGTTTAGAATGATCGTTTTAACTGCCGATCAACTTGAGATGTCCACACTAAATAGTACATAACTTTTGATTTATAACTCAGAATGACACAAATCCAAAGCCTACGATAAGCTAGCTCAATTTTCTATATTGTGACAAAATTTGACACAGAAATAGATTCGACAAAGCATCTAAGTTATCTAATCTATTCAAAACTGCTTCATGCCATGCATTGTGCTTTATTTATAAGCATTTACTCAATGAGCGTTAATGTTAGTTTAGAATGGTCATTTTAACTGGCCGATCAACTTGGCATGTCTGCACTATAACGTCCGTAACTTTGATTTAAAGATCAGAATGACACAAACCCAACGCCCACGGTAAGCTAACTCAATTTTCTATATTGTGATATAATTTGAGATAGAAATAGATTCGACAAAGCATCCAAGTAATCCAATCTATCCAAAACTGCGTCATGTCTTGCATTATGCTTCATTTATAAACCGTTACTCAATGAGCATCAATGATCAGTTTATGATGGTCATTTTAACTGCCCGATCAACTTGACATGTCTATACTAAATCGTCCATAACTTTTGATTTAGAGCTCAGAATGACACAAATCCAAATCCCACATTAAGCATGCTCAATTTTCTATATTTTGACAAAATTTGAGACAGAAATAGATTGGAGAAAGCATCCAAGTAATCTAGTCTATCCAAAACTGCATCTTTCCATGCATTGTTCTTCATGCCAAGAATTNTGATGCCATGCATTATGCTTCACTTATGAGGTTTTAATCAATGAGCGCAAATGATAAGTTTAGAATGATCATTTTAAGTGGCCGATCAACTTGACATGTCTGCACTAAATCGTCCATAACTTTTGATTTATATCTCAGAATGACATGAATCCAACGCCCACGTTATGCTAGCTCAATTTTCTTTAGTGTCACAAAATTTCAGACTCAAATAAATACGACAAAACTGCACTAAATCGCTCAAACTTTTGATTTAGAGCTCAGAATGACATGAATCGAATGCCCACGTTAAGCTACCTCAATTTTCTATATTGTAACAAAATTTGAGGCAGAAATAGATTCAAAAAAATGTCCAATTAATCCAATCAATCTAAAACAGGGTGATGCCATGCATTATGCTTTATTTATAAGCATTTACCCAATGAGAATCAATGATCAAATTAGACTGATCATTTTAACTAGCCGATCAACTTTACATGTCTACATTAAATTGTTCCTAACTTTTGATTTATAGCATAGAATGATACGAATCTAACTACTACGATAAGCTAGCTCAATTTTCTATATTGTGTCAAAATGTGAGACATAAATAGATACGACAAAGTTTCAAAATAATCCAAACTATCCAAAACTGCATAATGTCATGCATTATGCTTTATTTATAAGACTTTACTAATGTCCACTAATGATCAGTTTAGAATAATAATTTGAACTGGCCGATCAATTTGAAATGTCTGCACTAAATAATCATTAACTTCTGATTAATAGCTTTGAATGACACGAATCCTATGCCCACGTTACGCTAGCTCAATTTTCAATATTGTGACAACATTTGAGAAAGAAATATATACGACAAAGCGTCATCGTAATCCAATATTTCCAAAAATGTGTGATCCAATGCATTATGCTTCGCTTATAAGCCTTTACTCAATGAGAACCAATGATCAGTTTAAAATCATCATTTTAACTGGACGATCAACTTGACATGTCTGCATTAAATTGTCTGTACCTTTTGATTTGAATGACATGAATCCAATGCTCACGTTAAGCTAGGTCAATTCTCTATATTGTGACAAATTTGTGATAGAATTCTATATAACAAAACGTCCAAGTAATCCAATCTATCCAAAACTGCATAATGTCATGCCTTATGCTTTATTTATAAGCTTTTACTCAATGACCAATAATGATCAGTTTAGAATAATCATTTTAACTGGCCGATCAACTTGACATGTCTGCACTAAATTGTCTATTACTCTTAATTATTAGCTTTGAATGACATAAATCGTATGCCCACGTTAAGCTAGCTCAATTTTCTATATTGTGACAAAATTTGAGAAAGAATTAAACACGAAAAAGCATCCAACTAATCCAATCTATCCAAACCTATGTTATGCTATGCATTATGCTTCATTAATAAGCCTTTACTCATGGAGCAGCAATGATCAGTTTAGAATGACCATTTTAGCTTGCCGATCAACTTGACATGTCTGCACTAAATCGTCCGTAACTTTTGATTTAAGCTCAGAATTAAAATAATACGATACCTACACTAACCTAGCTAAATCTTCTATATTGTGACAGAATTTGAGACAGAAATAGATACAACAAAGCGTGTAAGTAATCCAATCTTTTCAAAATAGTGTGATGCAATGCATTATGTTTCATTTATAAGGCTTTACTCAAAGAGCACCAATGATCACTTTAGACTGATCATTTTAAGTGTCCAATCAATGATCACATGACCGAACTAAATCGTCTATAACTTTTGATTTATAGCTTAAAATGTCTCGAATCCAATGCCCATGTTACGCTAGTTCAATTTTCTATATTGTGACAAAATTTAAGATACGACCAAGCATACAAGTAATCCAATCTATTCCTAACTGTGTGATGCCATGCATTATGCTTCATTTATAAGCCTTTGCTCAATGAGCTGTAATGATCAGCTTAGAATGATCATATTAGCTAGGTGATCAACTTGACATGTCCGAACTAAATCGTCTATAACTTTTGATTTATACCTCAGAATTACACGAATCAAATCCCCACGTTAAACTAGTTCAATTTTCTATATTGTGATAAAATTTCAGACTAAAATTACCTCAAAAAATCCTCCAAGTAATGAAATCTATCGAAAACTTTGTAATGTCATGCATTATGCTTCATTTATATGCCTTTACTCAATTAGCACCAATTTATATGCTCAGAATGATACAAATACAAATCCTATGTTAAGCTAGCTCAATTTTCAATATTAAGAAAAAAATTGAGACAGAAATATATACGAGAAAGGGTCCAAGTTATCCAATCTATCTAAAACTTTGTCATGCCATGCATTGTTCTTCATTTATAAACCTCTTCTGAATATGCACCAATGATCAATTAAGAATGATGATTTTAACTGGCCGATCAACTTGACATGTCCGCACTAAATCGACCATAAGTTTTTATTTAGAGCTGAGAATGACACAAATTCAACGCCCACGTTAAGTTAGCTCAATTTTCTATATTGTCACAAAATTTGAGACAGAAATATATAAGACAAAGCATACAAGTTATCCAATCTATCCAAAACATCGTCATGCCAGATATTGTGCTTCGTTTATATGCCTCTACTCAATGAGCACCAATTATCAGTTAAGAATGATTATTTTAACTGGCCGATCAACTTGAAATGTCCGCACTAAATCGTTCGTAACTTTTGAGTTAGAGCTTAGAATGACACAAATCCAAATCCCACGTTAAGCTACCTAGTTTTTCAATATTGTGAAAAAAAGTTGAGACAGAAATATATATATGAGAAAGGGTCCAAGTTATCCAATCTATCTAGAACTTTGTCATGCCATGCATTGTATTCATTTATAACCTCTACTCAATATGCACCAATGATCAGTTTAAAATGATCATTTTAACTGGCCGATCAACTTGACATGTCTGCACTATATTATCCGTAACTTTTGATTTATAGCTCAGAATGACACGAATCCAATGCCCACGTTGAGCTAGCTCAATTTTCTATATTGTGAAAAAACTTGAGATAGAAATAGATACGACAATACGTCAAAGTTATCTAATCTATCCAAAACTTCGTCACGTCATGCATTAGACTTCAATAATAAGCCTCTACTCAATGAGCACCAATGATCAGTTTTAGAATGATCATTTGAACTGGCTTATCAACTTGACATCTCCGCACTAAATAGTCCGTAACGTTTGATTTTTAGCTTAGAATGATATGAATCCAATGCCCACGTTAAGCTAGATCAGTTTTCTATATTGTGACAAAATTTGAGATAGAAATAAATACGACAATGCGTCCATGTTATCCAATTTATCGAAAACTTTGTCATGGCATGTATTGTGCTTCATTTATAAGCCTCTACTCAATGAGCAGCAATGATCAGTTTAGAATGATCATTTTAACTGACCAATCAACTTGACATGTCTGCACTGTATTGTCCATAACTTTTGATTTAGAACTCAGAATGACACAAATCCAAAACGCACGTTAAGTTAGCTCAGTTTTCTCTATGGTGAAAAAAATTTGAGACCAAAATAGATTCAACAATGCATTCCAGTAATCCAATCTATCCAAAACTAGCTCACGTTAAGCTAGCTCAATTTTATATATTGTGACAAAATTTGAGACATAAATAGATACGACAAAGCGTCCAAGTTATCCAATCTACCCAAAACTTCGTCATTCCCTGCATTGTGCTTCATTTATAAGCCTCTACTCAATGAACACCAATGATCAGTGAAGAATGATCATTTTAACTAGCCGATAAACTTGACATGTCCGCGCTAAATCATCTATAACTTTTGATTTATAGCTTTGAATGACACAAATCTAAAGCCCATGTTAACCTAGCTCAATTTTCTATATTGTAGCAAAATTTGAGACAGAAATAGATTCGACAAAGCATCCAAGTAATCCAATATATCCAAAACTGCGTCATACGATGCATTGTGATTCATTTATAAGACTTTACTCAATGAGCATCAATGATTAGTTTAGAACGATTATTTTAACTGGCTGATCAATTTGACATGTCTACACTAAATCGCCCATAACTTTTGCATTTGATTTTAGAATGACACAAATCCAAAGCCATGCATTGTACTTCAATTATAAGCCTTTGCTCAATGACCATCAATGATCACTTTAGAATTATCATTTTAACTGGCTGATCAGCTTGACATGTCCGCACAAAATCCTCCGTAACTTTTGATTTAGAGCTCAGAATGACACAAATCCAAAGCCCACGTTAAACTATCTCAATTTTCTATATTGTGACAAGATTTGATACAGAAATAGATACGACAAAGCGTCCAAGTTATCCAATCTGTCCAAAACATCGTCATTCCATGCATTGTGCTTCATTTATAAGCCTCTACTCAAAGGCCACCGATGATCAGTGAAGAATGATCATTTTAACTACTCGATCCACGTGACATGTCCGCACTAAATCGTCCATAACTTTTGATTTAGATCTTAGAATGAAACAAATCCAAAGCCCACGTTAATCTAGCTCAATTTTCTATATTGTGACAAAATTTGAGACAGAATAGATACGACAAAGCCTTCAAGTAATCCAATCTGTCCAGAACTGCGTCATGCCTTGCATTTTGATTCATTTATAAGCCATTACTCAATGAGCATCAGTGATCAGCTTACAATTATCATTTTAACTGGCCGATCAACTTGACATGTCTGCACTAAATTGTCCATAACGTTTGATTGATAGCTCATAATGATCAAAGGCCATATTAAACTAGCTCAATTTTCTATACTGTGACAAAATTTGAGACAGAAATATATACGAGAAAGGGTCCAAGTTATCCAATATTCTATCTAAAACTTTGTCATGCCATGCATTGTGCTTCATTTATAAACCTCTACTCAATATGCACCAATGATCAGTTAAGAATGATCATTTTAACTGGCCGATCAACTTGACATGTCCGCACTAAATCATCCATAAGTTCTTATTTACAGCTGATAATGACAAAAATTCAAAGCCCACGTTAAGCTAGCTCAATTTTCTATATTGTGACAAAATTTGAGACGGAAATAGAAACGACAAAGCGTACAAGTTATCCAGTCTATCCAAAACTTCGTCATGCCATGTATTTTGCCTTGTTTATACGCCTCTACTCAATGAGCACCAATGATCAGTTAAAAATGATCATTTTAACTGGCCGATCAACTTGACATGTTCGCACTAAATCGTCCATAACTTTTGAGTTAGAGCTTAGAATGACACAAATCCAAAGCCCACGTTAAGCTAGTTCAATTTTCAATATTGTGATAAAATTTGAGACAAAAATAGATACGACAAAGAGTGCAAGGTATCCAATCTATCCAAAACAGCGGTATGCAATGCATTGTGCTTCAATTATAAACCTTTACTCAATAAGCATCATTGATCATTTTAGAATGCTCATTTTAACTGGACGATCAACTTGATATGTATGCACTATATCGTCCGTAAGTTTTTATTTATAGCTCAGAATGACACGAATCCAAGGCCCACGTTAAGCTAGCTCAATTTTCTATATTGTTACAAAATTTGAGATAGAAATAGATACGACAATGCGTCCAAGTTATCCAAGCTATCCAAAACTTTGTTACGGCATGCATTAGACTTCAATAATAAGCCTCTACTCCATGAGCACTAATGATCAGTTTGAGAATGATCATTTGCACTGGCTTATCAACTTGACATCTCCGCACTAAATAGTCCGTAACTTTTGATTTATAGCTTAGAATGATACAAATCCAATGCCCACGTTAAGCTAGATCAGTTTTCTATATTGTGACAAAATTTGAGATAGAAATAGATACGACAATGCGTCCAAGTTATCCAATTTATCCAAAACTGCATCATGCATTATGCTTCATTTATAAGCTGTTACACAATGAGCATCAGTGTTCAGTTTAGAATGATCATTTCATCGAGCCTATCAACTTGACATGTCCGCACAAAATTGTCTATAACTTCTGATTTAGAGCTAAGAATGACACAAATCCCAAGCCCACATTAAACTACATCAATTTTCTAGATTTTGACAAAATTTGTGACAGAAATAGATTCGACAAAGCGTCCAAGTAATCCAATCTATCCAGAACTGCTTCATGCCATGCATTGTGCTTCATTTATAAGCCTTTACTCACTGAGCATCAATGATAAATTTAAAATGATTATTTTAACTGTCCGATGAACTTGACATGTCTGCACTAAATCGTCCGTAACTTTGGATTTTGAACTCAGAATGACACAAATCCAAAGCCAACATTAAGCTAGCTCAATTTTCTATATAGTGAGAGAAATAGATTCGACAAAGCATCCAAGTAATCCAATCTATATATCCAAAACTGATTCATGCCATGCATTGTGCTTCATTAATAAGCCTTTTTATCAATGAGCATCAATGATCAGTTTAGAGTGATCATTTTTCCTAGCCGATAAACTTGACATGTTTGCACTAAATAATATGTAACTTTGTATATAGAGCTCTGAATGCACAAATCAAAAGCTCACGTTAATCTAGCTCAATTTTCTATTTTGTGACAAAAGTTGGGATAGAAATAGATTCGACAAAGCGTCCAAGTAACCCAATCTATCCAAAACTGCGTCATGCCATGCATTGTGCATCATTTATAAGCCTTTACTCAATGAGCATCAATGATCAGTTTAGAATGATCATTTTAACTGGCCGATAATTTTGACATTTTCGCACTATATCGTCAATAACTTTTGAGTAACAGGTCAGAATGACACGAATCCAACGCCCACGTTAAACTAGCTAAATTTTCTATATTTTGACAAAATTTGAGACAGAAATAGATTTGACAAAGCATACAAGTAATCCAATCTATCCAAAATTGCGTCATGTCATGCATTGTGCTTCATTCATAAGCTTTTACTTAATGAGCATCAATGATCAGTTTAAAATGATCATTTTAACGGCCTGATTACCTTGACATTTCCGCACTATATCATCCGTGACTTTGGTTTAGAACTCAGAATGACACGAATCCAAAGCCCATATTAAGCTAGCTCAGTATTCTATATTGTGATAAAATTCGAGGCCGAAATGGATTCGAAAAAGAGTGCAAGTAATCCAATCTATCTAAAACTGCGTCATGCCTTGCATTGTGATTCATTAATAAACCGTTACTCAATGAGCATCAATGATCAGTTTACAATGATCATTTTAACTAGCCGATCAACTTGACATGTATGCACTATATCATCCGTAACTTTTGGTTTATAGCTCAGAATTACAAGAATGCAATGCCCATTTTAAACTAGTTCAATTTTCTATATTGTGACAAAATTTGAGCTAGAAATAGATTTGACAAAGCGTCCAAGTAATCTAATCTATCCAAAACTGCGTCATGCCTTGCATTGTGCTTCATTTATAAGCCTTTACTCAATGAGCATCAATGATCAGTTTAGAATGATTATTTTAACTGTTTGATCAGCTTGACATTTCCGCACGAAATCGTCAATAGCTTTTGATTTATAGCTCAGAATGACAAAAATCCAAAGCCCACGTTAAGCTAGCTCAATTTTATATATTGTGACAAAATTTGAGACAGAAATAGATACGACAAAGCGTCCAAGTTATCCAATCTACCAAAAACTTCGTCATTCCCTGCATTGTGCTTCACTTATAAGTCTCTACTCAATGAACACCAATGATCAGTGTAGAATGATCATTTTAACTAGCCGATAAACTTGACGTGTCCGCACTAAATCGTCTATAACTTTTGATTTATAGCGAAGAATGACACAAACCCAAAGCCCATGTTAAGCTAGCTCAATTTTCTATATTGTAACAAAATTTGAGACAGAAATAGATTCGACAACGCGTCCAAGTAATCCAATCTATCCAAAGCTGCGTCATGCCATGCATTGTGCTTCATTTATAAGCCTTTACTCAATGAGCATCAATGATTAGTTTAGAACGATTATTTTAACTAGCTGATCAATTTAACATGTCTACACTAAATCGTCCATAACTTTTGCAATAGATTTTAGAATGACACAAATCCAAAGCCCACGTTAAGCTAGCTCAGTTTTCAATATTGTGACAGAAATAGATTCGACAAAGAATCCAAGTAATCCATTCTATCCAAAACTTCTTCATGCCATGCATTGTGCTTCATTTATAAGCCTTTACTCAATGAGCATCAATGATCAGTTTAGAATGATCATTTTAACTAGCCGATCAACTTGACATGTTTGCACTAAAATCGTCTGTAAATTTGTATTTAGAGCTCAGAATGACACAAATTCAAACCCCACGTTAAGCTAGCTCAATTTTCTATATTGTGACAAAATTTAAGAAAGAAATATATTCGACAAAGTGTCCAAGTAATCCAATCTATCCAAAACAGCGTCATGCCATGCATTGTGCTTCATTTATAAGCCTTTACTCAATGAGCTTCAATGATCAGTTTAGAATGATCACTTTAACTGGCCGATCAACTTGACATGTCTTCACTATATGATCCTTTAACTTTTGATTTATAGTTCAGAATGATACGAATCCAATGCCCACGTTAAGCTAGCTCAATTTTCTATATTGTGAAAAATTTGACACAGAAATAAATCCGACAAAGCATCCAAGTAATCCAATCTATCCAAAACTGCGTCTTGCCATGCATTGTGCTTTATTAATCAGTTTAGAATGTTTATTTTAAGTGACCGATAAACTTGACATGCTTGCACTAAATTGTCCGTAACTTTCGATTTTGAACTCAGAATGACACAAATCCAAAGCCCACGTTAAGGTAGCTCAAATTTTTATATTGTTAAAAAATCTGAAACAAAAATGATTCGACAAAGCGTCCAAGTAATCTAATCTATCCAAAACTGTGTCATGCCTTGCATTGTGCTTCGTTTATAAGCCGTTACTCAATGAGCATCAATGATCAGTTCGGAATGGTCATTTTAACTGCGCGATAACCTTGACATGTCCGCACTAAATCGTCCATAACTTTGGATTTAGATCTTATTATGACACAAATCCAAAGCCCACGTTAATATAGCCTAATTTTCTTTATTGTGACAAAATTTGAGACAGAAATAGATACAAAAATGAGTCCAAGTTATCCAATCCATACAAAACTTTGTCATGCCATGCATTGTGCTTCATTTATAAGCCTCTACTCAATGAGCACCAATGATCAGTTAAGCATGATCATTTTAACTAGCCGATCAACTTGACATGTCCACATTAAATCGTTTGTAACTTTTGATTTAAAGCTCTGAATGACACAAATCCAAAGCCCACGGTAAGGTAGCTCAATTTTCTATATTGTGATAAAATTTGAGGCAAAAATAGATATAAGAAAGCATCCAAGTAATCCAACCTATCAAGAACTGTGTCATGCCTTGCATTGTGCTTCATTTATAAGCCATTACTCAATCACCATCAGTGATCAGTTTAGAATGATTATTTTAACTGGCCGATTAACATGACATGTATGCACTAAATCGTCCATAACTTTTGATTTAGAGCTCATAATGACACAAATCCAAAGCCCACGTTAAGCTAACTCAATTTTTTATATTGTACAAAATTTGAGACAGACATAGAGTCCACAAACCATCCAAGTAATCCAATC
Organism: Pugionium dolabratum; assembly: GCA_018901945.1. Taxonomy (NCBI): domain Eukaryota; kingdom Viridiplantae; phylum Streptophyta; class Magnoliopsida; order Brassicales; family Brassicaceae; genus Pugionium; species Pugionium dolabratum. Next base: position 1,317,261 of record JAEVFF010000089.1, on the reverse strand, counting down.
TATCCAAAACTTCTTGAAGCCATGCATTGTGCTTCATTTATAAGTCTTTACTCAATGAGCATCAAGGGATTTACTAATTGAGTTTCGAAAGAAATTGAAGTTCAGAATATGAGCCCTCACTTGAATCTATCTCCTTTCCAGAAGGCTAGGCTAGGCAATGATCAGTTTAGAATGATCATTTTAACTAGTCAATCAACTTGACAAGTTTGCACTAAATCGTCCGTAACTTTGGATTTAGAGCTCATAATTACACAAATCCAAAGCCCACGTTAAGCTGGCTAAATTTTCTAAAATGTAACAAAATTTGAGACAGAAACGATTCGAAAAAGCGTCCAAGTAATCCAATCTATCCAAAACTGCAACATGCCTTGCATTGTGCATCATTTATAAGCCGTTACTCAATGAGCATCAATGATCATTTTAGATTGATCATTTTAACTTGCCGATCAACTTGACAAGTATGCATTAAATCATCCATTACTTTTGATTTAGATCTTAGAATGACACAATTCCAAAGCCCACATTAAGCNAGACTGATCATTTTAACTGGCCGATCAACTTGACATGTATCCACAAAATTGTTCATAACTTTTGATTTATAGCTCAGAATAATACGAATCCAATGCCCACATTAAACTAGATTAATTTTTATATTGTGACAAAATTTGAGACAAAACTAGATACACGAAGCATCCAAGTAATCCAATCTATCCAACATTGTGTGATGCCATGCATTATGTTTCATATAAGCCTTTACTTAATGAGAGCCAATGATCAGTTTAGAATTATCATCTTAACTGGCTGATAAACTTGACACGTCCGCACTAAACCTACCATAACTTTTGATTTAGAGCTCAAAATGACAGCAATACAATGCCCACGTTAAGCTAGCTCATTTTTATAAATTGTGATAAAATTTTAGACAGAAATAGATATGACAAAATTTCCAAGTTATCTAGTCGATCCAAAAATGGGTGATGCAATGCGTTATGATTCTTTTATAAGCCCTTACTCAATTCGCACCAATGATCAGTTTAGAATGATCATCTTAACTAGCCGATAAACTTGACATGTCCGCACTAAATCATTAATAACTTTTGATTTAGAGCTCAAAATGACATGAATCCAATGTCCACAACTAGCTCAATTTTCTATATCGTAAAAACATTTGAGACATAAATAGATACGACAAAGCGTCCAAGTAATCCAATATATCTAAAACCATGTGATGCGACGCACTAGGCTTTATTTATAAGCCTTTACTCAATGAAAACCAATGATCAATTAGACTGCTTATTTTAACTGGCCGATCAACTTGACATGTCTACACTAAATCGTTGTAGCTTTTGATTTATAGCTCAGAATCACATGAATCCAATGCCAGCGTTAAGCTAGTGTAGACATGTCAAAACTGCATGATGCCATGCATTATGCTCCATTTATAAGCCTTTACTCAATGATCTCTTTAGAATGATCATTTTAATTGGCCGATCAACTTGACATGTCCGCACTAAATCTTCGTAACTATTGATATAGAGCTCAGAGTGACATAAATCCAATTCCCGCGTTACGCTAGCTCAATTTCCTATGTAGTAACAAAATTTGAGATAGAAATATACGACAAAGCGTCCAAGTAGTCCAATCTATCCAAAACTGCGTGATGCAATGCATTATGCTTCTTTTTTAAGCCTTTACTCAATTAGCATAATTAGTTTAAAATGATCATTTTAACTTAAGATCAACTTGACATATCTGCACTAAATCGCTCAAACTTTTAATTTAGAGCTCAGAATGACATGAATCGAATGCCCACGTTAAGCTACCTCAATTTTCTATATTGTGACAAAATTTGAGACATAAATAGATTCAAAAAGTGTCCAATTAATCCAATCAATCTAAAACAGGGTGATGCCATGCATTATGCTTTATTTATAAGCATTTACCCAATGAGAATCAATGATCAATTTAGACTGATCATTTTAAGTAGCCGATCAACTTTACATGTCTGCACTAAATTGTTCATAACTTTTGATTTATAGCTTAGAATGATACGAATCTAATTACTACGTTAAGCTAGCTCAATTTTCTATATTGTGTCAAAATGTGAGACATAAGTAGATACGACAAAGTTTCCAAATAATCCAATCTATCCAAAACTGCATAATGTCATGCATTATGCTTTATTTATAAGACTTTACTAATGTCCACTAATGATAAGTTTAGAATAATAATTTGAACTGGCCAATCAATTTGAAGTGCTTGCACTAAATAATCTTTAACTTTTGATTAATAGCTTTGGATGACACGAATCCTATATCCACGTTACGCTAGCTCAATTTTCAATATTGTAACAACATTTGAGAAAGAAATATATACGACAAAGCGTCATCGTAATCCAATATTTCCAAAAATGTGTGATCCAATGCATTATGCTTCGCTTATAAGCCTTTACTCAATGAGAACCAATGATCAGTTTAAAATCATCATTTTAACTGGACGATCAACTTGACATGTCTGCATTAAATCGTCTGTACCTTTTGATTTGAATGACATGAATCCAATGCTCAAGTTAAGTTAGGTCAATTCTCTATATTGTGACAAATTTGTAATAGAATTCTATATGACAAAACGTCCAAGTAATCCAATCTATCCAAAACTGCATAATGCATGCCTTATGCTTTATTTATAAGCTTTTACTCAATGACCAATAATGATCAGTTTAGAATAATCATTTTAACTGGCCGATCAACTTGATATGTCTGCACTAAATCGTCTATAACTCTTAATTATTAGCTTTGAATGACACAAATAGTATGCCCACGTTAAGCTAGCTCAATTTTCTATATTGTGACAAAATTTGAGAAAGAATTAAACACGAAAAAGCATTCAACTAATCCAATCTATCCAAACCTATGTTATGCTATGCATTATGCTTCATTAATAGCCTTTACTCATGGAGCAGCAATGATCAGTTTAGAATGACCATTTTAGCTGGCCGATCAACTTGACATGTCTGCACTAAATCATCAGTAACTTTTGATTTAAGCTCAGAATTAAAATAATACGATACCTACACTAACCTAGCTAAATCTTCTATATTGTGACAGAATTTGAGACAGAAATAGATACAACAAAGCGTGTAAGTAATCCAATCTTTTCAAAATTGCGTGATGCAATGCATTATGTTTCATTTATAAGCCTTTACTCAAAGAGCACCAATGATCACTTTAGACTGATCATTTTAAGTGTCCAATCAATGATCACATGACCGAACTAAATCGTCTATAACTTTTGATTTATAGCTTAAAATGTCTCGAATCCAATGCCCATGTTACGCTTGTTCAATTTTCTATATTGTGACAAAATTTAAGATACGACCAAGCATACAAGTAATCCAATCTATTCCTAACGGTGTGATGCCATGCATTATGCTTCATTTATAAGCCTTTGCTGAATGAGCCGTAATGATCAGCTTAGAATAATCATATTAGCTAGGCGATCAACTTGACATGTCCGAACTAAATCGTCTTTAACTTTTGATTTATACCTCAGAATTACACGAATCAAATCCCCACGTTAAACTAGTTCAATTTTCTATATTGTGATAAAATTTCAGACTAAAATAACCTTAAAAAATCCTCCAAGTAATGGAATCTATCCAAAACTTTGTAATGTCATGCATTATGCTTCATTTATATGCCTTTACTCAATATGCACCAATTTATATGCTCAGAATGACACAAATACAAATCCTATGTTAAGCTAGCTCAATTTTCAATATTAAGAAAAAAATTGAGACAGAAATATATACGAGAAAGGGTCCAAGTTATCCAATCTATCTAAAACTTTGTCATGCCATGCATTGTTCTTCATTTATAAACCTCTACTGAATATGCACCAATGATCAATTAAGAATGATCATTTTAACTGGCCGATCAACTTGACATGTCCGCACTAAATCGTCCATAAGTTTTTATTTAGTGCTGAGAATGACACAAATTCAACGCCCACGTTAAGCTAGCTCAATTTTCTATATTGTCACAAAATTTGAGACAGAAACAGATAAGACAAAGCATACAAGTTATCCAATCTATCCAAAACATCGTCATGCCAGGTATTGTGCTTCGTTTATACGCCTCTACTCAATGAGCACCAATTATCAGTTAAGAATGATTATTTTAACTGGCCGATCAACTTGAAATGTCCGCACTAAATTGTTCGTAACTTTTGAGTTAGAGCTTAGAATGACACAAATCCAAATCCCACGTTAAGCTACCTAGATTTTCAATATTGTGAAAAAAATTTGAGACAGAAATATATATATGAGAAAGGGTCCAAGTTATCCAATCTATCTAGAACTTTGTCATGCCATGCATTGTGCTTCATTTATAACCTCTACTCAATATGCACCAATGATAAGTTTAAAATGATCATTTTAACTGGCCGATCAACTTGACATGTCTGCACTATATCATCCGTAACTTTTGATTTATAGCTCAGAATGACATTAATCCAATGCCCACGTTAAGCTAGCTCAATTTTCTATATTGTGAAAAAATTTGAGATAGAAATAGATAAGACAATGCGTCCAAGTTATCCAATCTATCCAAAACTTCGTCACGTCATGCATTAGACTTCAGTAATAAGCCTCTACTCAATGAGCACCAATGATCAGTTTTAGAATGATCATTTGAACTGGCTTATCTACTTGACATCTCCGCACTAAATAGTCCGTAACGTTTGATTTTTAGCTTAGAATGATATGAATCCAATGCCCACGTTAAGCTAGATCAGTTTTCTATATTGTGACAATATTTGAGATAGAAATAGATACGACAATGCGTCCAAGTTATCCAATTTATCCAAAACTTTGTCATGGCATGCATTGTGCTTCATTTATAAGCCTCTACTCAATGAGCAGCAATGATCAGTTTAGAATGATCATTTTAACTGACCGATCAACTTGACATGTCTGCACTATATCGTCCATAACTTTTGATTTAGAACTCAGAATGACATAAATCCAAAACTTGACAAAATTTTGTTGTGACAAAATGTCTGCACTATATCGTCTGCACTAGCTCAGTTTTCTCTATGGTGACAAAATTTGAGACCAAAATAGATTCAACAGTGCATTCCAGTAATCCAATCTATCCAAAACTAGCTCACGTTAAGGTAGCTCAATTTTATATATTGTGACAAAATTTGAGACAGAAATAGATACGACAAAGCGTCCAAGTTATCCAATCTACCCAAAACTTCGTCATTCCCTGCATTGTGCTTCATTTATATGCCACTACTCAATGAACACCAATGATCAGTGAAGAATGATCATTTTAACTAGCCAATAAACTTGACATGTCCGCCCTAAATCGTCTATAACTTTTGATTTATAGCTTAGAATGACACAAATCTAAAGCCCATGTTAACCTAGCTCAATTTTCTATTGTAGCAAAATTTGAGACAGAAATAGATTCGACAAAGCGTCCAAGTAATCCAATATATCCAAAACTGCGTCATACCATGCATTGTGCTTCATTTATAAGACTTTACTCAATGAGCGTCAATGATTAGTTTAGAACGATTATTTTAACTGGCTGATCAATTTGACATGTCTACACTAAATCGTCCGTAACTTTTGCATTTGATTTTAGAATGACACAAATCCAAAGCCCATGTTAAGCTAGCTAAGTTTTCTATATTGTGACAAAATTTGAGACAGAAATAGATTCGACAAAGCATCCAAGTAATCCAGTCTATCCAAAACTGTGTCATGCCATGCATTGTGCTTCATTTATAAGCCTTTACTCAATGAGCATCAATGATCAGTTTAGAATGATCATTTTAATTGGCCGATCAACTTGACATGTCTTCACTATATTATCTGTAACTTTGATTTATAGTTCAGAATGATACGAATCCAATGCCCCCGTTAAGCTAGCTCAATTTTTTATATTGTGAAAAAATGTGAGACAGAAATAGATCCGACAAAGCATCCAAGTAATCTAATCTATCCAAAACTGCGTTTTTCCATGCATTGTGCTTCATTAATAAGCCTTTAGTCAATGAGAATCAGTGATCAGTTTAGAATGATTATTTTAAGTGGCCGATAAACTTCACATTTTTGCACTAAATCGTCCGTAACTTTCGATTTTGAACTCAGAATGACACAAATCCGAAGCCCACTTTAAGCTAGCTCAATTTTTTATATTGTTACAAAATCTAAAACCGAAATGATTCGACAAAGCGTCCAAGTAATCCAATCTATCCAAAACAGTGTCATTCCTTGCATTGTTCTTTGTTTATAGCCGTTACTCAATGAGCATCAATGATCAGTTCGGAATGATCATTTAACTGAGCGATTACCTTGACATGTCTGCACTAGATCGTACATAACTTTTGATTTAGATCTTAGAATGACACAAATACAAAGCCCACGTTAATATAGCCTAATTTTCTTTATTGTGACAAAATTATAGACCGAAATAGATATGACAATGCGTCCAAGTTATCCAATCAATCCAAAACTTCTTCATGCCATGCGTTGTGCTTCATTTATAAGCCTCTACTCAATGAGCACCAATGATCAGTTAAGAATGATCATTTTAACTAGCCGATCAACTTGACATATCCGCATTAAATCATTTGTAACTTTTGATTTAAAGCTCAGAATGACAGAATACAAAGCCCACGGTAAGCTAGCTCAATTTTCTATATTGTGACAAAATTTGAGACAAAAATAGATTTGAGAAAGCGTCCAACTAATCCAACCTATCCAGAACTGCGTCATGCCTTGCATTGTGCTTCATTTATAAGCCATTACTCAATCACCATCAATGATCAGTTTCGAATGATTATTTTAACTGCCCGATCAACCTGACATGTCTGCACTAAATCGTCCATAACTTTTGATGTAGAGCTCATAATGACACAAATCCAAAGCCCACGTTAAGCTAGCTCAATTTTTTTATATTGTAAAAAATTTGAGGCCGACATAGAGTCCACAAACCATCCAAGTAATCCAATCTATCCAAAACTTCTTGAAGCCATACATTGTGCTTCATTTATAAGTCTTTACTCAATGAGCATCAAGGGATTATCTAATTGAGTTTCGAAAGAAAGTGAAGTTCAGAATATGAGCCCTCACTTGAATCTATCTCCTTTCCAGAAGGCTAGGCTAGACAATGATCAGTTTAGAATGATCATTTTAACAGGCCGATCAACTTGACATGTTTGCACTAAATCGTCCGTAACTTTGGATTTAGAGCTCAAAATGACACAAATTCAAAGCCCACGTTAAACTACTTCAATTTTCTATATTGTGATAAAATTTGAGATAAAAATAGAGACGACAAAGCGTCCAAATAATCCAATGTATCCAAAACTGCGCCATGTCATGCATTGTACTTCAATTATAAGCGTTTACTCAATGACCATCAATGATCACTTTAGAATTATCATTTTAACTGGCTGATCAGCTTGACATGTCCGCACAAAATCCTCCGTAACTTTTGATTTAGAGCTCAGAATGACACAAATCCAAAGCCCACGTTAAACTATCTCAATTTTCTATATTGTGACAAGATTTGATACATAAATAAGACAAAGCGTCCAAGTTATCCAATCTGTCCAAAACATCGTCATTCCATGCATTGTGCTTCATTTATAAGCCTCTACTCAATGGCCACCGATGATCAGTGAAGAATGATCATTTTAACTACTCGATCCACTTGACATGTCCGCACTAAATCGTCCATAACTTTTGATTTAGATCTTAGAATGAAACAAATCCAAAGCCCACGTTAATCTAGCTCAATTTTCTATATTGTGACAAAATTTGAGGCAGAATAGATACGACAAAGCATTCAAGTAATCCAATATGTCCAGAACTGCGTCATGCCTTGCATTGTGATTCATTTATAAGCCATTACTCAATGAGCATCAATGATCAGGTTACAATTATCATTTTAACTGGCCGATCAACTTGACATGACTGCACTAAATCGTCCATAACTTTTGATTGATAGCTCATAATGACACAAATTCAAAGGCCACATTAACCTAGCTCAATTCTCTATACTGTGACAAAATTTGAGACAGAAATATATACGAGAAAGGGTCCAAGTTATCCAATATTCTATCTAAAACTTCGTCATGCCATGCATTGTGCTTCTTTTATAAACCTCTACTCAATATGCACCAATGATCAGTTAAGAATGATCATTTTAACTGGCAGATCAACTTGACATGTCCGCACAAAATCGTCCATAAGTTTTTATTTAGAGCTGAGAATGACACAAATTCAAAGCCCACGTTAAGCTAGCTCAATTTTTCATATTGTGACAAAATTTGAGACAGAAATAGAAACGACAAAGCGTACAAGTTATCCAATCTATCCAAAACTTTGTCATGCCATGTATTTCGCTTTGTTTATACGCCTCTACTCAATGAGCACCAATGATCAGTTAAGAATGATCATTTTAACTGGCCGATCAACTTGACATGTCCGCACTAAATCGTCCATAACTTTTGAGTTAGAGCTTAGAATGACACAAATCCAAAGCCAACGTTAAGCTAGTTCAATTTTCAATATTGTGATAAAATTTGAGACAAAAATAGATACGACAAAGAGTGCAAGGTATCCAATCTATCCAAAACAGCACTATGCCATGCATTGTGCTTCAATTATAAACCTTTACTCAATAAGCATCATTGATCATTTTAGAATGATCATTTTAACTGGACGATCAACTTGATATGTCTGCACTATATCGTCCGTAAGTTTTGATTTATAGCTCAGAATGACACGAATCCAAGGTCCACGTTAAGCTAGCTCAATTTTCTATATTGTTACAAAATTTGAGATAGAAATAGATACAACAATGCGTATAAGTTATCCAATCTATCCAAAACTTCGTTACGGCATGCATTAGACTTCAATAATAAGCCTCTACTCAATGAGCACTAATGATCAGTTTGAGAATGATCATTTGCACTAGCTTATCAACTTGACATCTCCGCACTAAATAGTCCGTAACTTTTGATTTATAGCTTAGAATGATACAAATCCAATGCCCACGTTAAGCTAGATCAGTTTTCTATATTGTGACAAAATTTGAGATAGAAATAGATACGACAATGCGTCCAAGTTATCCAATTTATCCAAAACTGCATCATGCATTGTGCTTCATTTATAAACCGTTACACAATGAGCATCAGTGTTCAGTTTAGAATGATCATGTCATCGAGCCTATCAACTTGACATGTCCGCACAAAATCTTCTATAACTTCTGATTTAGAGCTAAGAATGACACAAATCCCAAGCCCACATTAAACTAGATCAATTTTCTAGATTTTGACAAAATTTGTGACAGAAATAGATTCGACAAAGCATCCAAGTAATCCAATCTATCCAGAACTGCTTCATGGCATGCATTGTGCTTCATTTATAAGCCTTTACTCACTGAGCATCAATGATAAATTTAGAATGACTATTTGAACTGTCCGATCAACTTGACATGTCTGCACTAAATCGTGCGTAACTTTGGATTTTGAACTCAGAATGACACAAATCCAAAGCCAACGTTAAGCTAGCTCAATTTTCTATATTGTGACAGAAATAGATTCGACAAAGCATCCAAGTAATCCAATATGTCCAGAACTGCGTCATGCCTTGCATTGTGATTCATTTATAAGCCATTACTCAATGAGCATCAATGATCAGCTTAGAATGATCATTTTAACTGGCCGATCAACTTGACATGTCTGCACTAAACTGTCCATAACTTTTGATTTATAGCTCATAATGACACAAATTCAAAGGCCACATTAACTAGCTCAATTTTCTATACTGTGACAAAATTTGAGACGGAAATATATACGAGAAAGGGTCCAAGTTATCCAATATTCTATCTAAAAACTTTGTCATGTCATGCATTGTGCTTCATTTATAAACCTCTACTCAATATGCACCAATGATCAGTTAAGAATGATCATTTTAACTGGCCGATAAACTTGACATGTCCGCACTAAATCGTCCATAAGTTCTTATTTAGAGCTGAGAATGACAAAAATTCAAAGCCCACGTTAAGCTAGCTCAATTTTCTATATTGTGACAAAATTTGAGACAGAAATAGAAACGACAAAGCGTACAAGTTATCCAATCTATCCAAAACTTCGTCATGCCATGTATTTTGCTTTGTTTATACGCCTCTACTCAATGAGCACCAATGATCAGTTAAGAATGATCATTTTAACTGGCCGATCAACTTGACATGTCCGCACTAAATCGTCCATAACTTTTGAGTTAGAGCTTAGAATGACACAAATCCAAAGCCAACGTTAAGCTAGTTCAATTTTCAATATTGTGATAAAATTTGAGACAAAAATAGATACGACAAAGAGTGCAAGGTATCCAATCTATCCAAAACAGCACTATGCCATGCATTGTGCTTCAATTATAAACCTTTACTCAATAAGCATCATTGATCATTTTAGAATGATCATTTTAACTGGACGATCAACTTGATATGTCTGCACTATATCGTCCGTAAGTTTTGATTTATAGCTCAGAATGACACGAATCCAAGGTCCACGTTAAGCTAGCTCAATTTTCTATATTGTTACAAAATTTGAGATAGAAATAGATACGACAATGCGTATAAGTTATCCAATCTATCCAAAACTTCGTTACGGCATGCATTAGACTTCAATAATAAGCCTCTACTCAATGAGCACTAATGATCAGTTTGAGAATGATCATTTGCACTAGCTTATCAACTTGACATCTCCGCACTAAATAGTCCGTAACTTTTGATTTATAGCTTAGAATGATACAAATCCAATGCCCACGTTAAGCTAGATCAGTTTTCTATATTGTGACAAAATTTGAGATAGAAATAGATACGACAATGCGTCCAAGTTATCCAATTTATCCAAAACTGCATCATGCATTGTGCTTCATTTATAAACCGTTACACAATGAGCATCAGTGTTCAGTTTAGAATGATCATGTCATCGAGCCTATCAACTTGACATGTCCGCACAAAATCTTCTATAACTTCTGATTTAGAGCTAAGAATGACACAAATCCCAAGCCCACATTAAACTAGATCAATTTTCTAGATTTTGACAAAATTTGTGACAGAAATAGATTCGACAAAGCATCCAAGTAATCCAATCTATCCAGAACTGCTTCATGGCATGCATTGTGCTTCATTTATAAGCCTTTACTCACTGAGCATCAATGATAAATTTAGAATGACTATTTGAACTGTCCGATCAACTTGACATGTCTGCACTAAATCGTGCGTAACTTTGGATTTTGAACTCAGAATGACACAAATCCAAAGCCAACGTTAAGCTAGCTCAATTTTCTATATTGTGACAGAAATAGATTCGACAAAGCATCCAAGTAATCCAATCTATCCAAAACTGATTCATGCCATGCATTGTGCTTCATTAATAAGCCTTTAGTCAATGAGCATCAATGATCAGTTTAGAATGATCATTTTACCTAGCCGATCAACTTGACATGTTTGCACTAAATCATATGTAACTTTGTATTTAGAGCTCTGAATGCACAAATCAAAAGCTCACGTTAATCTAGCTCAATTTTCTATTTTGTAACAAAAGTTGAGATATATTAGATTCAACAAAGCGTCCAAGTAATCCAATCTATCCAGAACTGCTTCATGCCATGCATTGTGCTTCATTTATAAGCCTTTACTCACTGAGCATCAATGATAAATTTAGAATGATTATTTGAACTGTCCGATCAACTTGACATGTCTGCACTAAATCGTGCGTAACTTTGGATTTTGAACTCAGAATGACACAAATCCAAAGCCAACGTTAAGCTAGCTCAATTTTCTATATTGTGACAGAAATAGATTCGACAAAGCATCCAAGTAATCCAATCTATCCAAAACTTTGTCATGCCATGCATTGTGCATCATTTATAAGCCTTTACTCAATTAGCATCAATGATCAGTTTAGAATGATCATTTTAACTGGCCGATAATTTTGACATTTTTGCACTATATCATCAATAACTTTTGAGTTACATGTCAAAATGACACGAATCCAAGGCCCACGTTAAACTAGATAAATTTTCTATATTTTGACAAAATTTGAGACAGAAATAGATTTGACAAAGCATACAAGTAATCCAATCTATCCAAAATTGCGTCATGTCATGCATTGTGCTTCATTCATAAGCTTTTACTCAATGAGCATCAATGATCGGTTTAAAATGATCATTTTAACGGGCCGATTACCTTGACATTTCCGCACTATATCGTCCGTGAATTTGGTTTAGAACTCAGAATGACACGAATCCAAAGCCCATATTAAGCTAGCTCAGTATTCTATATTGTGATAAAATTCGATGCCGAAATGGATTCGAAAAAGCGTGCAAGTAATCCAATCTATCCAAAACTGCGTCATGCCTTGCATTGTGATTCATTAATAAGCCGTTACTCAATGAGCATCAATGATCAGTTTACAATGATCATTTTAACTAGCCGATAAACTTGACATGTATGCACTATATCATCCGTAACTTTTGGTTTATAGCTCAGAATTACAAGAATGCAATGCCCATTTTAAACTAGTTCAATTTTCTATATTGTGACAAAATTTGAGCTAGAAATAGATTTGACAAAGCGTCCAAGTAATCTAATCTATCCAAAACTGCGTTATGCCTTGCATTGTGCTTCATTTATAAGCCTTTACTCAATGAGCATCAATGATCAGTTTAGAATGATTATTTTAACTGGTTGATCAGCTTGACATGTCCGCACGAAATCGTCAATAACTTTTGATTTAGAGCACAGAATGACAAAAATCCAAAGCCCACGTTAAGCTAGCTCAATTTTATATATTGTGACAAAATTTGAGACAGAAATAGATAAGACAAAGCGTCCAAGTTATCCAATCTACCCAAAACTTCGTCATTCCCTGCATTGTGCTTCATTTATAAGCCTCTACTCAATGAACACCAATGATCAGTGAAGAATGATCATTTTAATTAGCCGATAAACTTGACGTGTCCGCGCTAAATCGTCTATAACTTTTGATTTATAGCTAAGAATGACACAAACCCAAAGCCCATGTTATGCTAGCTCAATTTTATATATTGTAACAAAATTTGAGACATAAATAGATTCGACAATGCGTCCAAGTAATCCAATCTATCCAAAACTGCGTCATGCCATGCATTGTGCTTCATTTAAAAGCCTTTACTCAATGAGCATCAATGATTAGTTTAGAACGATTATTTTAACTAGCCGATCAACTTGACATGTCTACACTAAATCGTCCATAACTTTTGCATTAGCTTTTAGAATGACACAAATCCAAAGCCCACGTTAAGCTAGCTCAATTTTCTATATTGTGACAGAAATAGATTCGACAAGGCATCCAAGTAATCCATTATATCCAAAACTTCTTCATGCCATGCATTGTGCTTCATTTATAAGCCTTTATTCAATGAGCATCAATGATCAGTTTAAAATGATCATTTTAACTAGCCGATCAACTTGACATGTATGCACTAAATCGTCTGTAACTTTGTATTTAGAGCTCAGAATGACACAAATTCAAACCCCACGTTAAGCTAACTCAATTTTCTATATTGTGACAAAATTTAAGACAGAAATATATTCGACAAAGTGTCCAAGTAATCCAATCTATCCAAAACTGCGTCATGTCATGCATTGTGCTTCATTTAAAAATCTCTACTCAAGGAGCACCAATGATCAGTTAAGAATGATCATTTTAACTGTCTGATCAACTTGATATTACTTCACTGCATCGTGCGTAACTTTGGATCTAAAACTCATAATGACACAAATCCAAAGCCCACATTAAGCTAGCTCGATTTTCTATATTGTGACAAAATTTTAGACCAAAATAGATTCGACAAAGCATCCAAGTAATCCAATCTATCCAAAACTGCGTTATGCCTTGCGTTGTGATTTATTTATAAGCCGTTACTCAATGAGCATCAACGATCAGTTTAGAATGATCATTTTAACTGGCCGATCATTTTGACATGTCCGCACTATATCGTCCATAACTTTTGATTTATAGGTCCAAATGACACGAATCCAATACCCACGTTAAGCTAGCTAAAGTTTCTATAATTTGACAAAATTTGAGACAGAAATAGATTCGGCCGAGCATACAAGTAATCCAATCCATTCAAAATTGCGTCATGCCATACATTGTGCTTCATTTATAAGCTTTTAGTCAATGTGCATCAATGATCAGTTTAGAATAATCATTTTAACTGGCCGATCAACTTGACATTTCTGCACTATATCATTCGTGACATTGGATTTAGAACTCAGAATGACACGAATCCAAAGCCCACGTTAAGCCAGTTCAATTTTCTATATTGTGACAAAATTCGAGACCAAAATAGATTCGACAAAGCGTGCAAGTAATCCAATCTATCCAAAACTGCGTCATGCCTTGCATTGTGATTCATTAATAAGCCGTTACTCAATGATAATCAATGATCAGTTTAGAATGATCATTTTAACTGGCCGATCAACTTGACATGTCCGCACAAAATCGTCTATAACTTTTGATTATGAGCTTAGAATGACACAAATCCCAAGCCCGCGTTACACTAGATCAATTTTCTAGATTCGACAAAGCATCCAAGTAATCCAATCTATCCAGAACTGCTTCATGCCATGCATTGTGCTTCATTTATAAGCCTTTACTCACTAAGCATCAATGATAAATTTAGAACGATTATTTTAATTGTCCGATCAGCTTGACATGTACGCACTAAATCGTTCGTAACTTTTGAGTTAGAGCTTAGAATGACACAAATGCAAAGCCCACGTTAAACTACTTCAATTTTCTATATTGTGATAAAATTTGAGATAAAAATAGAGACGACAAAGCGTCCAAATAATTCAATCTATCCAAAACTGCGCCATGCCATGCATTGTACTTCAATTATAAGCCTTTACTCAATGACCATCAATGATCACTTTAGAATGATCATTTTAACGCGCCGATCAACTTGACATGTCCGCACAAAATCGTTTATAACTTCTGATTATGAGCTTAGACTGAGACAAATCCCAAGCCCACGTTACACTAGATCAATTTTCTAGATTCGACAAAGCATCCAAGTAATCCAATCTATCCAGAAATGCTTCATGCCATGCATTTTGCTTCATTTATAAGCCTTTACTCACTGAGCATCAATGATAAATTTAGAATGATTTTTTTAATTGTCCGATCAACTTGACATGTATGCACTATATCTTCCGTAACTTTTTATTTAAAACTCAGAATGACACAAATCCAAAGCCCACGTTAAGCTAGCTCAGTTTTCAATATGGTGACAAAATTTGAGACTAAAACAGATTCGAAAAAGCATCCTAGTAATCTAATCTATCCAAAATTTCTTCATGTCTTGCATTGTGCTTCATTTATAAGCCGTTACTCAATGAGCATCAATGATCAGTTTAGAATGATGATTTTAACTAGCCAATCAACTTAACATCTTCGCAATAAATCGTCCATAACTTCTAATTTAGAGCATAGAAAGACACAAAGCCAAAGCCCACATTAAGCTTGCTCAATTTTCTATAATGTGACAAATTTTGAAACTGAAATAGATTCGACTAAGCATCCAAGTAATCCAATCTATCCAGAACTACTTCATTCCATGCATTGTGCTTCATTTATAAGCCTTTATTCAATGAGCATCAATGATCAGTTTAGAATGACCATTTTAACTGACCGATCAACTTGACATGTCTGCACTATATTGTCCGTAACTTTGGATTTAGAACTCAGAATGACACAAATCCAAAGCCCCCGTTAAGCTAGCTCACTTTTCTATATGGTGACAAAATTTGAGACCAAAATAGATTCAACAAAGCTTCCAAGTAATCTAATCTATCCAGAACTGCATCATGCCTTGAATTGTGCTTCATTTATAAGCATCAATGATACGTTTAGAATGATCATTTTAACTCGCCAACCAACTTGACATGGTCGCACCATATCTCCCATAACTTTTGATTTAGAGCTTAGAATGACCCAAATCCAAAGCCCACGTTAATTTAGCTCAATTTTTCTATATTGTGACAAAATTTGAGACAGAAATATATTTGACAAATCGTCGAAGTAATGCAATCTATCCAAAACTGCGTCATGCCATGCATTGTGCTTCATTTATAAGCCATTACACTAATGGTATCAATGATCAGTTTAAAATGATCATTTTAACTGGCCGATCAACTTGACATGTCCGCACAAGATCGTCCATCACTTTTGATTTAGAGCTTACAATGACACGAATCCAACGCCCACGTTAAGCTTGATCAATTTTCTATATTGTGACAAAATTTGAGATAGAAATAGATACGACAAAGGGTCCAAGTTATCCAATCTATCTAGAACTTCGTCACGCCATGCATTGTACTTCATTTACAAACCTATACTCAAGGAGCACCAATGCCGAGATGTGAGGTGCAGGTGATGATGATCACCCCGGGATAATGATCAGTTAAGAATGATCGTTTAACTGTCCGATCAACTTGAAATGTACGCACTAAATCGTTCATAACTTTTGATTTGGAGCTCAGAATGACACAAATCCAAAGCCCACATTAAGCTAGATCAATTTTCTATATTGTGCCAAAATTTAAGAAAGAGAATGATTTGACAAAGTGTCTATGTAATCCAATCTATTCAAAACTGCGTCATGCCATGCATTATAGTTCATTTATAAGCATCTACTCAATGAGCACCAATGATTAGTTAAAACTGATCATTTTAACTCTCCGATCAGCTTGACATGTCCGCACTAAATCAACTGTAACTTTTGAGTTAGAGCTTAGAATGACACAAATGCAAAGCCCACGTTAAACTACTTCAATTTTCTATATTGTGATAAAACTTGAGATAAAAATAGAGACGACAAAGCGTCCAAATAATCCAATCTATCCAAAACTGCGCCATGCCATGCATTGTACTTCAATTATAAGCCTTTACTCAATGACCATCAATGATCACTTTAGAATGATCATTTTAACGCGCCGATCAACTTGACATGTCCGCACGAAATTGTCTATAACTTCTGATTATGAGCTTAGACTGACACAAATCCCAAGCCCACGTTACACTAGATCAATTTTCTAGATTCGACAAAGCATCCAAGTAATCCAATCTATCCAGAAATGCTTCATGCCATGCATTTTGCTTCATTTATAAGCCTTTACTCACTGAGCATCAATGATAAATTTAGAATGATTTTTTTAATTGTCCGATCAACTTGACATGTATGCACTATATCTTCCGTAACTTTTTATTTAAAACTCAGAATGACACAAATCCAAAGCCCACGTTAAGCTAGCTCAGTTTTCAACATGGTGACAAAATTTGAGACTAAAACAGATTCGAAAAAGCGTCCTAGTAATCTAATCTATCCAAAATTTCGTCATGTCTTGCATTGTGCTTCATTTATAAGCCGTTACTGAATGAGCATCAATGATCAGTTTAGAATGATCATTTTAACTAGCCAATCAACTTAACAACTTCGCAATAAATCGTCCATAACTTCTGATTTAGAGCATAGAAAGACACCAAGCCAAAGCCCACATTAAGCTAGCTCAATTTTCTATAATGTGACAAATTTTGAAACTGAAATAGATTCGACAAGGCATCCAAGTAATCCATTATATCCAAAACTTCTTCATGCCATGCATTGTGCTTCATTTATAAGCCTTTATTCAATGAGCATCAATGATCAGTTTAAAATGATCATTTTAACTAGCCGATCAACTTGACATGTATGCACTAAATCGTCTGTAACTTTGTATTTAGAGCTCAGAATGACACAAATTCAAACCCCACGTTAAGCTAACTCAATTTTCTATATTGTGACAAAATTTAAGACAGAAATATATTCGACAAAGTGTCCAAGTAATCCAATCTATCCAAAACTGCGTCATGCCATGCATTGTGCTTCATTTAAAAATCTCTACTCAAGGAGCACCAATGATCAGTTAAGAATGATCATTTTAACTGTCTGATCAACTTGATATTACTTCACTGCATCGTGCGTAACTTTGGATCTAAAACTCATAATGACACAAATCCAAAGCCCACATTAAGCTAGCTCGATTTTCTATATTGTGACAAAATTTTAGACCAAAATAGATTCGACAAAGCATCCAAGTAATCCAATCTATCCAAAACTGCGTTATGCCTTGCGTTGTGATTTATTTATAAGCCGTTACTCAATGAGCATCAACGATCAGATTAGAATGATCATTTTANTGACAAAATTTAAGACAGAAATATATTCGACAAAGTGTCCAAGTAATCCAATCTATCCAAACAGCGTCATGCCATGCATTGTGCTTCATTTATAAGCCTTTACTCAATGAGCTTCAATGATCAGTTTAGAATGATCACTTTAACTGGCCGATCAACTTGACATGTCTTCACTATATGATCCTTTAACTTTTGATTTATAGTTCAGAATGATACGAATCCAATGCCCACGTTAAGCTATCTCAATTTTCTATATTGTGAAATATTTGACACAGAAATAGATCCGACAAAGCATCCAAGTCATCCAATCTATCCAAAACTGCGTCTTGCCATGCATTGTGCTTCATAAATCAGTTTAGAATGATTATTTTAAGTGACCGATAAACTTGACATGCTTGCACTAAATCATCCGTAATTTTGGATTTTGAACTCAGAATGACACAAATCCAAAGCCCACGTTAAGGTAGCTCAATTTTTTATATTGTTAAAAAATCTGAAACCGAAATGGTTCGACAAAGCGTCCAAGTAATCCAATCTATCCAAAACTGCGTCATCCCTTGCATTGTGCTTCGTTTATAAGCCGTTACTCAATGAGCATCAATGATCAGTTCCGAATGGTCATTTTAACTGTGCGATTACCTTGACATGTCCGCACTAAATCGTCCATAACTTTTGATTTAGATCTTATAATGACACAAATCCAAAGCCCACGTTAATATAGCCTAATTTTCTTTATTGTGACAAAATTTGAAACAGAAATAGATAGGAAAATGAGTCCAAGTTATCCAATCAATCCAAAACTTCGTCATGCCATGCATTGTGCTTCATTTATAAGCCTCTACTCAATGAGCACCAATGATCAGTTAAGAATGATCATTTTAACTAGCCGATCAACTTGACATGTCTGCATTAAATCATCTGTAACTTTTGATTTAAAGCTCAGAATGACACAAATCCAAAGCCCACGGTAAGCTAGTTCAATTTTCTATATTGTGATAAAATTTGAGACAAAAATAGATTTAAGAAAGCATCCAAGTAATCCAACCTATCAAGAACTGTGTCATGCCTTGCATTGTGCTTCATTTATAAGCCATTACTCAATCACCATCAATGATCAGTTTAGAATGATTATTTTAACTGGCCGATCAACATGACATGTATGCACTAAATTGTCCATAACTTTTGATTTAGAGCTCATAATGACACAAATCCAAAGCCCACGTTAAGCTAACTCAATTTTTTATATTGTACAAAATTTGAGACAGACATAGAGTCCACAAACCATCCAAGTAATCCAATCTATCCAAAACTTCTTGAAGCCATGCATTGTGCTTCATTTATAAGTCTTTACTCAATGAGCATCAAGGGATTTACTAATTGAGTTTCGAAAGAAAGTGAAGTTCAGAATATGAGCCCTCACTTGAATCTATCTCCTTTCCAGAAGGCTAGGCTAGGCAATGATCAGTTTAGAATGATCATTTTAACTGGTCAATCAACTTGACATGTTTGCACTTTGGATTTAGAGCTCATAATGACACAAATCCAAAGCCCACGTTAAGCTGGCTAAATTTTCTACAATGTAACAAAATTTTAGACAGAAACGATTCAAAAAAGCGTCCAAGTAATCCAATCTATCCAAAACTGCAACTTGCCTTGCATTGTGCTTCATTTATAAGCCGTTACTCAATGAGCATCAAGGATCATTTTAGATTGATCATTTTAACTTGCCTATCAACTTGACAAGTATGCATTAAATCATCCATTACTTTTGATTTAGATCTTAGAATGACAAAATTCCAAAGCCCACATTAAGCTAGCTCAATTTTCTATATTGTGACAAAATTTGACACAGAAACAGATTCGACAAAGCGTCCAAGTAATCGAATCTATCCAAAACTGCGTCTTGCCATGCACTGTGCTTCATTAATAAGCCTTTACTTAATGAGCATCAATGGTCAGTTTAAAACGATTATTTAACTGGCTGATCAACTTGATATGTCTGCACTAAATCGTCCAACACTTTGGATTTAGAACTCGGAATGACACAAATCCAAAGCCCAGGTTAAGCTAGCTCAATTTTCTATAATGTGGCAAAATTTGAGACATAAATGATTTGACAAAGCGTCCAAGTAATCCAATCCATCCAAAACTGCATCATGCCTTGCATTGTGCTTCATTTATAAGCCGTTACTCAATGAGCATCAATGATCAGATTAGAATGATCATTTTAACTGGTCGATCAACTAGACTTGTCAACACTAAATCGTCCATAACTTTTGATTTAGATCTTAGAATGACACATATCCAAAACCCACGTTAAGCTACCTCAATTTTCTATATTGTGACAAAAAAATTTGAGATAGAAATAGATACAAATCTAAAGCCCACGTTAAGCTAGCTCAATTTTCTATATTGTGACAAAACTTGAGATGGAAATAGATTCGACAAAGCATCCAAGTAATCCAATCTATCCTGAACTGCGTCATGCCTTGCATTGTGATTCAAGGCTTTTTTAGAATAAGCCAATTCATATGGGACCCCTTATAAGCCATTACTCAATGAGCATCAATGATCAGCTTAGAATGATCATTTTAACTGGCCGATCAACTTGACATGTCTGCAAATCATCATCCATAACTCTGTTTTAGAGCTTAGAATGACACAAATACAAATCCTACGTTAAGCTAGTTCAATTTTCAATATTGTGAAAAATATTGAGACAGAAATATATACGAGAAAGGGTCCAAGTTATCCAATCTATCTAAAACTTCGTCATGCCATGCATTGTTCTTCATTTCTAAACCTCTACTGAATATGCAATAATGATCAGTTAAGAATGATCATTTTAACTGGCCGATCAACTTGACATATCCGCACTGAATCGTCCATAAGTTTTTATTTAGAGCTGAGAATGATACAAATTCAGTGCCCACGTTAAGCTAGCTCAAGTTAATATATTGTCGCAAATTTGAGACAAAAATAGATAAAACAAAGCACACAAGTTATCCAATCTATCTAAAACTTCGTCATGCCATATATTGTGCTTCGTTTATATGCCTCTACTCAATGAGCACCAATGATCAGTTAAGAATGATTACTTTAAATGACTGATCAACTTGACATGTCGGCACTAAATTGTTCGTAACTTTTGAGTTAGAGCTTAGAATGACACAAATCCAAAGCCCACATTAAGCTAGCTCAATTTTCAATATTGTGAAAAAAAATTTGAGACAGAAATATATATGAGAATGGGTCCAAGTTATCCAACCTATCTAGAATTTCTTCATGCCATTCATTGTGCTTCATTTATAAACCTCTAATCAATATGCACCAATGTTCAGTTAAGAATGATCATTTTTACTGGCCGATCAATTTGACATGTACGCACAAAATCGTCCTTCAGTTTTTATTTAGAGCTGAGAATGACACAAACCGTAGCCCACGTTAAGCTAACTCAATTTTCTATATTGTGACAAAATTTGAGACAGAAATAGATTCGACAAAGCGTCCAAATAATCCAATCTATCCAAAACTGCGTCATGCCATGCATCGTGTTTCTTTTATAAACCTTTACTCAATGAGTATCAATGATCAGTTTAGAATGATCATTTTAACTGACGGATCAACTTGACATGTCTGCACTATATCGTCCATAACTTTTGATTTAGAACCCAGAATGACACAAATCCAAAGCCCACGTTAAGCTAGCTCAGTTTTTTATATGGTGACAAAATTTGAGACCAAAATAGATTCGACAAAGCATCCAAGTAATCCAATCTATCCAAAACTGTGTCATGCCTTGAATTTTACTTCATTTATAAGCCGATACTGAATGAGCATCAATGATCAGTTAAGAATGATCATTTAACTGTCCGATCAACTTGAAATCTACGCACTAAATCATTCATAACTTTTGATTTGGAGCTCAGAATGACACAAATCAAAAGCCCACATTAAGCTAGATCAATTTTCTATATTGTGCCAAAATTTAAGAAAGAGATTAATTTGACAAAGCGTCGATGTAATCCAATCTATCCAAAACTACGTCATGTCATGCATTATAGTTCATTTATTAGCATCTACCAATGAGCACCAATGATCAGTTAAAACTGATCATTTTAACTCTCCGATCAACTTGACATGTCCGCACTAAATCGTCCGTAACTTTTGAGTTAGAGCTTAGAATGACACAAATGCAAAGCCCACGTTAAACTACTTCAATTTTCTATATTGTGATAAAATTTGAGATAAAAATAGAGACGAGAAAGTGTCCAAATAATCCAATCTATCCAAAACTGCGCCATGCCATGCATTGTACTTCAATTATAAGCCTTTACTCAATGACCATCAATGATCACTTTAGAATTATCATTTTTACTGGCTGATCAGCTTGACATGTCCGCACAGAATCCTCCGTAACTTTTGATTTAGAGCTCAGAATGACACAAATCCAAAGCCCACGTTAAACTATCTCAATTTTCTATATTGTGACAAGATTTAATAGAGAAATAGATACGACAAAGCGTCCTAATTATCCAATCTGTCCAAAACATCGTCATTCCATGCATTGTGCTTCATTTATAAGCCTCTACTCAATGGCCACCGATGATCAGTGAAGAATGATCATTTTAACTACTCGATCAACTTGACATGTCCGCACTAAATCGTCCATAACTTTTGATTTAGATCTTAGAATGACAGAAATCCAAAGCCCACGTTAATCTAGCTCAATTTTCTATATTGTGACAAAATTTGAGACAGAATAGATACGACTAAGCATTCAAGTAATCCAATCTATCCAGAACTGCGTCATGCCTTACATTGTGATTCATTTTTAAGCCATTACTCAATGAGCATCAATGATCAGCTTACAATTATCATTTTCACTGGCCGATCAACTTGACATGACTGCACTAAATCGTCCATAACTTTTGATTGATAGCTCATAATGACACAAATTCAAAGGCCACATTAAACTAGCTCAATTTTCTATACTGTGTCAGAATTTGAGACAGAAATATATACGAGAAAGGGTCCAAGTTATCCAGTATTCTATCTAAAACTTCGTCATGCCATGCATTGTGCTTCATTTATAAACCTCTACTCAATATGCACCAATGATCAGTTAAGAATGATCATTTTAACTGGCCGATCAACTTGAAATGTCCGCACAAAATCGTCCATAAGTTTTTATTTAGAGCTGATAATGACACAAATTCAAAGCCCACGTTAAGCTAGCTCAATTTTCTCTATTGTGACAAAATTTGAGACAGAAATAGAAACGAAAAAGCGTACAAGTTATCCAATCTATCCAAAACTTCGTCATGCCATGTATTTTGCTTTTTTTATATGCCCCTACTCAATGAGCACCAATGTTCAGTTAAGAATGATCATTTTAACTGGCCGATCAACTTGACATGTGATGAGGACATCAGGTCGTACATCCAGCCAGGAGACCAGACTGGCCGACCAGGAAGCTTGCCCAAGACAGCAGGACCATCTGGCGCGCCTGCCGGACCAGACAGTACCGCCGGACCTTCGACCTATAGGACCAGACCGGTCAACATCGCCGGCGGAGAGGCCCAAGCTTCCGGCACACATGGTGGGGACGTGAATGACACCGCCGGTCCCCCTGATGACACCGCCGACTCCGGGATCAACTTGGCCGGTCCTGAAGTCATTCCGGCCAGTACCGCGCATAGTCCAGCCGGTACAGGCGATCCAGCCGAGTACACGCGCACTTCCACTTCTACACAAGAGGACTCGGACCAAATGAGCTACCAGCTCCAGGACATGCACCTAGAAAAAGTATCTACACCAGTGGTACCTCCAGGAGCAATGACAAGAAGCAGATCCAGAGCACTCTTCCACAAATTCAGCTTATGGGTCGACAAGCTCCTAGAGGAAGAGCAGCTAAGGACAATGGGCCAGAAGAGAAAATTAGAGTCCAAAGGCTTCTCAACAACACAAGGAACATCAGAGACTTGGGCTTTAGTGGCAAGAGAGTTCAGGGCCCAAAGATTTTTAACCCTACTCCAAGTCGAAGACTAGGAGCAAGGCGCGTGCATGCCACAAGGACGGCCACCTTCCATTTCTTGGCCGTGAGGTGAGTTAAGGTAAGTTAACATTCGAATATATGCCTCTTTCTGTTTTGCAGGGTAGGATCTAGTTGCTTTACATTTTTGAGTCAAGAACATTTTAGGAATAGGTCCTTTTTCGGTTATGCACTTTTGTATCTTTTCCTTTGTGCATTTTTGTAAACTTTCCTTTTTCTTTATTTGTGTCGACCCTAGAAGGTCAAGCTGTCGAGCATATTAATAAGGCTCCTTCCAGCATTGTAGTTCGACAACCTTTTTGCTAATCAATAAAGATCGAATTTTCTTTCAACAAGTTATTCTCTCAAGAGACTTGTGCGCTTAGAACCTAGTTGAGACCAGCCTCCTAGCTCTAAGTTTGTGATTTATCACGAGGTTCATCACCCCTCGTGTGGTTCACTTCACCCTTCCATCTTTTACCAACCAGAAAACCCCATCCAGAAGCCTAAGGTTGAGTTTCTCACCTAATCCATCTGACACGACAGCACCACGCACATACATAATCCTTGAATCAAGGCTTGTATCAACATGTCCGCACTAAATCATCCGTAACTTTTTAGTTAGAGCTTAGAATGACAAAAATCCAAAGCCCACGTTAAGCTAATTCAATTTTTAATATTGTGATAAAATATGAGACAAAACTAAATACGACAAAGCGTGCAAGTTATCCAATCTATCCAAAACTGCGCTATGCCTTGCATTGTGCTTCAATTATAAGCCTTTACTCAATAAGCATCATTGATCAGTTTAGAATGATCATTTTAACTGGCCGATCAACTTGACATGTCTGCACTATATCGCCCGTAACTTTTGATTTATAGCTCAGAATGACACGTCCAATGCCCACGTTAAGCTAGCTCAATTTTCTATATTGTGACAAAATTTGAGATAGAAATAGATACGACAATGCGTCCAAGTTATCCAATCTATCCAAAACTTCGTCACGGCATGCATTAGACTTCAATAAAAAGCCTCTACTCAATGAGCACCAATGATCAGTTTTAGATGATCATTTGAACTGGCTTTTCAACTTGACATCTCCACACTAAATAGTCCGTAACTTTTGATTTATAGCTTAGAATGATACGAATCCAATGCCCACGTTAAGCTAGATCAGTTTTCTATATTGTGACAAAATTTGAGATAGAAATAGATACGACAATGCGCTCAAGTTATCCAAAACTTCGTCATGGCATGCATTGTGCTTCATTTATAAGCCTCTACTCAATGAGCACCAATGATCAGTTTAGAATGATCATTTTAACTGACAGATCAACTTGACATGTCTGCACTATATCGTCCGTAACTTTTGATTTAGAACTCAGAATGACAAAATCCAACACCCACGTTAAGCTTGCTCAGTTTTCTCTATGGTGACAAAATTTGAGACCAAAATAGATTCGACAATGCATTCAAGTAATCCAATCTATCCAAAACTGCCTCATGCCTTGAATTTTGCATCATTTATAAGCCGATACTCAATGAGCATCAATGATCAGTTTAGAATGATCATTTTAACTGGCCGATCAACTTGACATGTCCGCACAAAATCACCCATAACTTTTTATTTAGAGCTTAGAATGAAAAAAATCCAAACCCCGCGTCAATCTAGCTCAATTTTCTATATTGTGACAAAATTTGAGACAGAAAGAGATTTGACAAAGCATCCAAGTAATCCAATCTATCCAAAACTGCGTCATGCCATGCATTGTGCTTCGTTTATAAGCCTTTACACAAAGAGTATCAATGATCAGTTTAGAATGATCATTTTAACTGGACGATCAACTTGACATGTCCGTACAAGATTGGCCATCACTTTTGATTTAGAGCTTAGAATGACACGAATCCAACGTCCACGTTAAGCTAGATCAGTTTTCTATATTGTGACAAAATTTGAGACAGAAATAAATACAACAAAGGGTCCAAGTTATCCAATCTATCCAGAACTTCGGCATGCCATGCATTGTGCTTCATTTAAAAATCTCTACTCAAGGAGCACCAATGATCAGTTAAGAATGATCATTTTAACTGTCTGATTAACTTGATATTACTTCACTGCATCGTGCGTAACTTTGGATCTAAAACTCATAATGACACAAATACAAAGCCCACATTAAGCTAGCTCGATTTTCTATATTGTGACAAAATTTTAGACCAAAATAGATTCGACAAAGCATCCAAGTAATCCAATCTATCCAAAACTGCGTTATGCCTTGCGTTGTGATTTATTTATAAGCCGTTACTCAAAGAGCATCAACGATCAGTTTAGAATGAACATTTTAACTGGCCGATCATTTTGACATGTCCGCACTATATCGTCCATAACTTTTGATTTATAGGTCCGAATGACACGAATCCAACACCCACGTTAAGCTAGCTAAATTTTCTATAATTTGACAAAATTTGAGACAGAAATAGATTCGGCCGAGCGTACAAGTAATCCAATCTATTCAAAATTGCGTCATGCCATACATTGTGCTTCATTTATAAGCTTTTAGTCAATGAGCATCAATTATCAGTTTAGAATGATCATTTTAACTGGCCGATCAACTTGACATTTCCGCACTATATCATTCGTGACATTGGATTTAGCACTCAGAATGACACGAATCCAAAGCCCACGTTAAGCCAGTTCAATTTTCTATATTGTGACAAAATTCGAGACCAAAATAGATTCGACAAAGCGTGCAAGTAATCCAATCTATTCAAAACTGCGTCATGCCTTGCATTGTGATTCATTAATAAGCCGTTACTCAATGAGAATCAATGATCAGTTTAGAATGATCATTTTAACTGGCCGATCAACTTGACATGTCCACACTAAATCGTCCGTAACTTTTGAGTTAGAGCTTAGCATGACACAAATCCAAAGCCCACGTTAAACTAGCTCAATTTTCTATATTGTGACAAAATTCGAGACCAAAATACATTTGACAAAGCATGCAAGTAATCCAATCTATCCAAAACTTTGACATGCCATGCATTGTGCTTCAGTTATAAGCCTTTACTCAATGAGCATGAATGATTAGTTTAGAATGATCATTTTAACTAGCCGATCAACTTGACATGTCTGCACTATATTGTCCGTAACTTTTGATTTATAGCTCAGAATGACACGAATCCAATGCCCACTTTAAGCTACTTCAAGTTTCTATATTGTGACAAAATTTGAGCTAGAAATAGATTCGACAAAGTGTCCAAGTAATCCAATCTATCCAAAACTGTGTCATGCCTTGCATTGTGCTTCATTTATAAGCCTTTACTCAATCAGCATTAATGATAAGTTTAGAATGATTATTTTTACTGGCTGATCAGCTTGACATGTCCGCACGAAATCGTCCATAACTTTTGATTTAGAGCTCAGAATGACACAAATCCAAAGCCCACGTTAAGCTAGCTCAATTTTCTATATTGTAACAAAATTTGAGACAGAAATAGATACGACATATCGTCCTATTTATCCAATCTATCCAAAACTGTGTCATGCCATGCATTGTGCTTCATTTATAAACCGATACTCAATGAGCATCAATGATCAGTTTAGAATGATCATTTTAACTGGCCGATCAACTTGACACTTCCGCACAAAATCACCCATAACTTTTGATTTAGAGCTCCGAGTGACACAAATCCAAAGCCCATGTTAAGCTAGCTTAATTTTCTATATTGTAACAAAATTTGGGACAGAAGTAGATTTGACAAAGCCTCCCAAAAATCCAATATATCCAAAACTGCGTCATGCCATGCATTGTGCTTCATTTATAAGCCTTTACTCAATGAACATCAATGATTAGTTTAGAACGATTATTTTAGCTGGCCGATCAATTTGACATGTCTACACTAAATCTTCCATAACTTTTGATTTAGATTTTAGAATGATACAAATCCAAAGCCCACGTTAAGCTAGCTCAATTTTTTTATATCGTGACAAAGTTTGAGACAGAATATATACGACAAAGCTTCAAAGTTATCCATTCTATCCAAACGTTCATCATGCCATGCATTGTGCTTCATTTATAAGCCTCTACTCATTGATCACCAATGATCAGTTAAGAATGATCATTTTAACTGGTCGATCAACTTGACATGTCTATACTATATCATCTGTAACTTTTGATTTATAGCTCATAATGACAGAAATTCAAATCCAACGTTAAACTAGCTAAATATTCTATATTGTGATGAAATTATAGACAGAAATAGATACGACAAAGTGTCCAAGTAATCCAATCTATCTAGAACAACGTTATGCCTTGCATTGTGCTTCATTTATAAGCCTTTACTCAATGAGCATAAATGATCAGTTTAGAATGATCATTTTAACTGTCCGATCAACTTGACATGACTGCACTATATCGTCCGTAACTTTGGATTTAGAACTCATAATGACACAAATCCAAAGCCCACGTTAAGCTAGCTTAATTTTCTATATGGTGACAAAATTTGACCCAAAATAGGTTCGACAAAGCGTCTACGTAATCCAATCTATCCAAAACTGCATCATGCATTGTGCTTCATTTATAAACCGTTACTCAATGAGCATCAGTGTTCAGTTTAGAATGATCATTTTAACGGGCCGATCAACTTGACATGTCCACACAAAATCGTCTATAACTTCTGATTATGAGCTTAGAATGACACAAATCCCAAGCCCGCGTTACACTATATCAATTTTCTAGATTCGACAAAGCATCCAAGTAATCCCATCTATCCAGAACTGCTTCATGCCATGCATTGTGCTTCATTTATAAGCCTTTACTCACTGACCATCAATGATAAATTTAGAATGATTATTTTAATTGTCCGATCAGCTTGACATGTCCGCACTAAATCGTCCGTAACTTTTGGGTTAGAGCTTAGAATGACACAAATGCAAAGCCCACGTTAAACTACTTCAATATTCTATATTGTGATAAAATTTGAGATAAAAATAGAGACGACAAAGCGTCCAAATAATCCAATCTATCCAAAACAGCGCCATGCCATGCATTGTACTTCAATTATAAGCCTTTACTCAATGACCATCAATGATCACTTTAGAATGATCATTTTGACGGGCCGATCAACTTGACATGTCCTCACAAAATCGTCTATAACTTCTGATTATGAGCTTAGACTGACACAAATCCCAAGCCCATGTTACACTAGATCAATTTTCTAGATTTGACAAAGCAACAAGTAATCCAATCTATCCAGAAATGCTTCATGCCATGCATTGTGCTTCATTTATAATCCTTTACTCACTGAGCATCAATGATAAATTTAGAAAGATTATTTTAATTGTCCGATCAACTTGACATGTATGCACTAGATCATCCGTAACTTTGGATTTAAAACTCAGAATGACACAAATCCAAAGCCCACGTTAAGCTAGCTCAGTTTTCAATATGGTGACAAAATTTGAGACAAAAACAGATTCGAAAAAGCATCCTAGTAATCTAATCTATCCAAAATTTCGTCATGTCTTGCATTGTGCTTCATTTATAAGCCGTTACTCAATGAGCATCAATGATCAGTTTAGAATGATCATTTTAACTAGCCAATCAACTTAACATTTTCGCAATAAATCGTCCATAACTTCTGATTTAGAGCTTAGAAAGACACAAAGCCAAAGCCCACATTAAGCTAGCTCAATTTTCTATAATGTGACAAATTTTGAAACTGAAATAGATTCGACAAACATCCAAGTAATCCAATCTATCCAGAACTACTTCATGCCATGCATTGTACTTCATTTATAAGCCTTTATTCAATGAGCATCAATGATCAGTTTAGAATGACCATTTTAACTGACCGATCAACTTGACATGTCTGCACTATATTGTCCGTAACTTTGGATTTAGAACTCATAATGACTCAAATCCAAAGCCCCCGTTAAGCTAGCTCAGTTTTCTATATGGTGAAAAAAATTTGACACCAAAATAGATTCAACAAAGCGTCCAGGTAATCCAATCTATCCAAAACTGCGTCATGCCTTGAATTGTGCTTCATTTATAAGCCGATCGTCAATGAGCATCAATGATAAGTTTAGAATGATCATTTTAACTCGCCGACCAACATGACATGTTCGCACCATATCTCCCATAACTTTTGATTTAGAGCTTAGAATGACCCAAATCCAAAGCCCACGTTAATTTAGCTCAATTTTTCTATATTGTGACAAAATTTGAGACAGAAATATATTTGACAAATCGTCGAAGTAATCCAATCTATCCAGAACTGCGTCATGCCGTGCATTGTGCTTCATTTATAAGCCTTTACACTAAGGGTATCAATGATCAGTTTAGAATGATCATTTTAACTGGCCGATCAACTTGACATGTCCGCACAAGATCGTCCATCACTTTTGATTTAGAGCTTACAATGACACGAATCCAACGCCCACGTTAAGCTAGATCAATTTTCTATATTGTGACAAAATTTGAGATAGAAATAGATACGACAAAGGGTCCAAGTTATCCAATCTATCTAGAACTTCGTCACGCCATGCATTGTGCTTCATTTACAAACCTATACTCAAGGAGCACCAACGCGGAGATGTGAGGTGCAGGTGATGATGATCACCCCGGGATATTGATCCGTTAAGAATGATCATTTAACTGTCCGATCAACTTGAAATGTACGCGCTAAATCGTTCATAACTTTTGATTTGGAGCTCAGAATGACACAAATCCAAAGCCCACATTATGCTAGATCAATTTTCTATATTGTGCCAAAATTTAAGAAAGAGATTGATTTGACAAAGCGTCTATGTAATCCAATCTATCTAAAACTGCGTCATGCCATGCATTATACTTCATTTATAAGCATCTACTCAATCAGAACCAATGATCAGTTAAAACTGATCATTTTAACTCTCCGATCAGCTTGACATGTCCGCACTAAATCAACCGTAACTTTTGAGTTAGAGCTTGGAATGACACAAATGCAAAGCCCACGTTAAACTACTTCAATTTTCTATATTGTGATAAAATTTGAGATAAAAATAGAGACGACAAAGCGTCCAAATAATCCAATCTATCCAAAACTGCGCCATGCCATGCATTGTACTTCAATTATAAGCCTTTACTCAATGACCATCAATGATCACTTTAGAATTATCATTTTTACTGGCTGATCAGCTTGACATGTTCGCACAAAATCCTCCGTAACTTTTGATTTAGAGCTCAGAATGACACAAATCCAAAGCCCACGTTAAACTAGCTCAATTTTCTATATTGTGACAAGATTTGATACAGAAATAGATACGACAAAGCGTCCAAGTTATCCAATCTGTCCAAAACATCATCATTCCATGCATTGTGCTTCATTTATAAGCCTCTACTCAATGGCCACCGATGATCAGTGAAGAATGATCTTAACTACTTGATCAACTTGACATGTCTGCACTAAATCATCCATAACTTTTGATTTAGATCTTAGAATGACATAAATCCAAAGCCCACGTTAATCTATCTCAATTTTCTACATGGCCGATCAACTTGACATGTCTGCACTAAATCGTCCATAACTTTTGATTGATAGCTCATAATGACACAAATTCAAAGGCGATATTAAACAAGCTCAATTTTCTATAATGTGACAAAATTTGAGACAGAAATATATACGAGAAAGGGTCCAAGTTATCCAATATTCTATCTAAAACTTCGTCATGCCATGCATTGTGCTTCATTTATAAACCTTTACTCAATATGCACCAATGATCAGTTAAGAATGATCATTTTAACTGGCCGATCAACTTGACATGTCTGCAAAAAATCGTCCATAAGTTTTTATTTAGAGCTTAGAATGACACAAATTCAAAGCCCACGTTAAGCTAGCTCAATTTTCTATATTGTGACAAAATTTCAGACAGAAATAGAAAGGACAAAGCATACAAGTTATCCAATCTATCCAAAACTTTGTCATGCCATGTATTTTGCTTCTTTTGTACGCCTCTAATCAATGAGCACCAATGAATAGTTACGAATGATCATTTTAACTGGCCGATCAACTTGACATGTCTGCACTAAATCGTCCGTAACTTTTGAGTTAGAGCTTAGAATGACACAAATCCAAAGCCCACGTTAAAGTAATTCAATTTTCAATATTTTGACCAAATTTGAGACAAAAATAGATACGACAAAGCGTGCAAGTTATCTAATCTATCCAAAACTGCGCTATGCCATGCATTGTGCTTCAATTATAAGCCTTTACTCAATAAACATCATTGATCAGTTTAGAATGATCATTTTAACTGGCCAATCAACTTGACATGTCTGCACTATATCGTCCGTAACTTTTGATTTATAGCTCAGAATTACACGTCCAATGCCCACGTTAAGCTTGCTCAATTTTCTATATTGTGACAAAATTTGAGATAGAAATAGATACGACAATGCGTCCAAGTTATCCAATCTATCCAAAACTTCATCCCGGCATGCATTAGACTTCAGTAATAAGCCTCTACGCAATGAGCACCACTGATCAGTTTTAGAATGATCATTTGAACTAGCTTTTCAACTTGACATCTCCGCACTAAATAGTCCGTAACTTTTGATTTATAGCTTAGAATGATACGAATCCAATGCCCACGTTAAGCTAGATCAGTTTTCTATATTGTGACAAAATTTGAGATAGAAATAGATACGACAATGCGTTCAAGTTATCCAATTTATTCAAAACTTCGTCATGGCATGCATTGTGCTTCATTTATAAGCCTCTACTCAATGAGCACCAATGATCATTTTAGAATGATCATTTTAACTGACCGATCAACTTGACATGTCTGCACTATATCGTCCGTAACTTTTGATTTAGAACTCAGAATGACAAAATCCAAAACCCATGTTATGCTAGCTCAGTTTTCTCTATGGTGACAAAATTTGAGACCAAAATAGATTCGACAATACACTCAGGTAATCCAATCTATCAAAAACTGCCTCATGCCTTGAAATTTGCTTCATTTATAAGCCGATACTCAATGAGCATCAATGATCGGTTTAGAATGATCATTTTAACTGGCCGACCAACTTGACATGTCCGCACAAAATCACCCATAACTTTTGATTTTGAGCTTAGAATGACACAAATCCAAAGCCCGCGTTAATCTAGCTCAATGTTCTATATTGTGACCAAATTTGAGACAGAAAGAGATTTGACAAAGCATCCAAGTAATCCAATCTATCCAAAACTGTGTCATGCCATGCATTGTGCTTCATTTATAAGCCTTTACACAAAGAGTATCAATGATCAGTTTAGAATGATCATTTTAACTGGCTGATCAACTTGACATGTCCGCACAAGGTCGTCCATCACTTTTGAATTAGAGCTTAGAATGACATGAATCCAACGTCCACGTTAAGCTAGATCGGTTTTCTATATTGTGACAAAATTTGAGACAGAAATAGATACAACAAATGGTCCAAGTTATCCAATCTATCCAGAACTTCGTCACGCCATGCATTGTGCTTCATTTAAAAATCTCAACTCAAGGAGCACCAATGATCAGTTAAGAATTATCATTTTAACTGTCTGATCAACTTGATATTACTTCACTGCATCGTGCGTAACTTTGGATCTAAAACTCATAATGACACAAATCAAAAGCCCACGTTAAGCTAGCTCGATTTTCTATATTGTGACAAAATTTTAGACCAAAATAGATTCGACAAAGCATTCAAGTAATCCAATCTATCCAAAACTGCGTTATGCCTTGCGTTGTGATTTATTTATATGCCGTTACTCAATGAGCATCAACGATCAGTTTAGAATGATCATTTTAACTGGCCGATCATTTTGACATGTCCGCACTATATCGTCCATAACTTTTGATTTATAGCTCCGAATGACACGAATCCAACACCCACGTTAAGCTAGCTAAAT
The DNA here is from genome assembly GCA_018901945.1 of Pugionium dolabratum. NCBI lineage: Eukaryota > Viridiplantae > Streptophyta > Magnoliopsida > Brassicales > Brassicaceae > Pugionium > Pugionium dolabratum. Next base: position 1,282,987 of record JAEVFF010000089.1, on the reverse strand, counting down.
TTTCTATAATTTGAAAAAATTTGAGACAGAAATAGATTCGGCCGAGCGTACAAGTAATCCAATCTATTCAAAATTGCGTCATGCCATACATTGTGCTTCATTTATAAGCTTTTAGTCAATGAGCATCAATGATTAGTTTAGAATGATCATTTTAACTGGCCGATCAACTTGACATTTCTGCACTATATCATTCGTGACATTGGATTTAGAACTCAGAATGACACGAATCCAAAGCCCACGTTAAGCCAGTTCAATTTTCTATATTGTGACAAAATTCGAGACCGAAATAGATTCGACAAAGCGTGCAAGTAATCCAATCTATCCAAAACTGCGTCATGCCTTGCATTGTGATTCATTAATAAGCCGTTACTCAATGAGAATCAATAATCAGTTTAGAATGATCATTTTAACTGGCCGATCAACTTGACATGTCTGCACTAAATCGTCCGTAACTTTTGAGTTAGAGCTTAGAATGACACAAATCCAAAGCCCACGTTAAACTAGCTCAATTTTCTATATTGTGAAAAATTCGAGACCAAAATAGATTCGAAAAAGCATCCAACTAATCCAATCTATCCAAAATTGCGTCATGTCATGCATTGTGCTTCATTAATAAGCTTTTACTGAATGAGCATCAATGATCAGTTTAAAATGATCATTTTAACGGGCCGATCAACTTGACATTTCTGCACTATATCGTCCATTGTTATGGTTTAGAACTCAGAATGACACGAATCCAAAGCCCACGTTAAGCTAGCTCAATATTCTATATTGTGATAAAATTCGAGGCCCAAATAGATTCGAAAAAGCGTGCAAGTAATCCAATCTATCCAAAACTGCGTCATGCCTTGCATTGTGATTCATTAATAAGCTGTTACTCAATGAGCACCAATGATCAGTTTAAAATGATCATTTTACCTAGCCGATCAACTTGACATGTATGCACTATATCATCCGTAACTTTTGGTTTATGGCTCAGAATTATACGAATGCAATGCCTATTTTAAACTAGTTCAATTTTCTATATTGTGACAAAATTTTAGCTAGAAATAGATTTGACAAAGCCTCCAAGTAATCTAATATATCCAAAACTGTGTCATGCCTTGCATTGTGCTTCATTTATAAGCCTTTACTCAATGAGCATCAATGATCAGTTTAGAATGATTATTTTAACTGGCTGATGTGCTTGACATGTCCACACGAAATCGTCAATAACTTTTGATTTAGAGCTCAGAATGACAAAAATCCAAAGCCCACGTTAAGCCAGCTCAATTTTATATATTGTGACAAAATTTGAGAGAGAAATAGATACGACAAAGCATCCAAGTTATCCAATCTACCCAAAACTTCGTCATTCCCTGCATTGTGCTTCATTTATAAGCCTCTACTCAATGAACACCAATGATCAGTGAAGAATGATCATTTTAACTAGCCGATAAAGTTGACGTGTCCGCGCTAAATCGTCTATAACTTTTGATTTATAGCTCAGAATGACACAAATCCAAAGCCCATTTTAAGCTAGCTCAATTTTCTATATTGTAACAAAATTAGAGACAGAAATAGATTCAACAAAGCGTCCAAGTAATCCAATCTATCCAAAACTGCATCATGCCATGCATTGTGCTTCATTTATAAGCCTTTACTCAATGAGCATCAATGATTAGTTTAGAACGATTATTTTAACTTGCCGATCAATTTGACATGTCTACACTAAATCGTCCATAACTTCTAATTTAGAGCTTAGAAACACAAAAAGCCAAAGCCCACGTTAAGCTAGCTCAATTTTCTATATTGTGACAAATTTTGAAACTGAAATAGATTCGACAAAGCATCCAACTAATCCAATCTATCCAGAACTTTTGCATTAGATTTTAGAATGACACAAATCCAAAGCCCACGTTAAGCCAGCTCAGTTTTCTATATTGTGACAGAAATAGATTCGACAAAGCATCCAAGTAATCCAATCTATCCAGAACTGCTTCATGCCATGCATTGTGCTTCATTTATAAGCCTTTACTCAATGAGCATCAATGATCGGTTTAGAATGATCATTTCAACTAGCCGATCAACTTGACATGTTTGCACTAAATCGTCTGTAACTTTGTATTTAGAGCTCAGAATGACACAAATTCAAACCCCACGTTAAGCTAGCTCAATTTTCTATATTGTGACAAAATTTAAGACAGAAATATATTCAACAAAGTTTCCAAGTAATCCAATCTATCCAAAACTGCGTCATGCCATGCATTGTGCTTCATTTATAAGCCTTTACTTAATGAACTTCAATGATCAGTTTAGAATGATCACTTTAACTGGCCGATAACCTTGACATGTCTTCACTATATCGTCTGTAACTTTTGATATAGTTCAGGATGATACAAATCCAATGCCCACGTTAAGCTAGCTTAATTTTTGTATTGTGAAAAAATTTGAAACAGAAATAGATTTGACCAAGCATCCAAGTAATCCAATCTATTCAAAACTGCGTCTTGCCATGCATTGTGCTTCATTGATAAACCTTTAGTCAATGAGGATCAGTGATCAGTTTAGAATTATTATTTTAAGTTGCCGATAAACTTGACATGTTTGCACTAAATCGTCCGTAACTTTGGATTTTGAACTCAGAATGACAGAAATCCAAAGCCAATGTTAAGCCAGCTCAATTTTCTATATCGTGACAGAAATAGATTCGACAAAGCATCCAAGTAATCCAACCTATCCAAAACTGATTCATGCCATGCATTGTGCTTCATTAATAAGCCTTTAGTCAATGAGCATCAATGATCAGTATAGAATGATCATTTTACCTAGCCGATCAACTTGACATGTTTGCACTAAATCATATGTAACTTTGTATTTAGAGCTCTGAATGCACAAATCAAAAGCTCACGTTAATCTAGCTCAATTTTCTATTTTGTGACAAAAGTTGAGGCAGAAATAGATTCGACAAAGCGTCCAAGTAATCCAATCTATCCAAAACTGCGTCATGCCATGCATTGTGCATCATTTATAAGCCTGTACTCAATGAGCATCAATGATCAGTTTAGAATGATCATTTTATCTAGACGATCAACTTGACATGTCTTCACTATATCATCTGTAACTTTTGATTTGCAGCTCACAACGACACGAATCCAATGCCCAGGTTAAGCTAGCTCAATTTTCCTATTGTGAAAAAATTTGAAACAGAAATAGATTCGACAAAGCATACAAGTAATCCAATCTATCCATAATTGCGTCTTGCCATGCATTGTACTTCATTGATAAGCTTTTACTCAATGAGCATCAATGGTAAGTTTAAAATATTATTTTAAGTGGCCGATCAACTTTACATGTCTGCACTAAATCGTCCGTAACTTTGAATTTTCAACTCAGAATGACACAAATCCAAAGCCCACGATAAGCTAGTTCGATTTTCTAAATTGTGACAAAATTTGAGACGGAAATGATTTGAGAAAGTGTCCAGGTAATCCAATCTATCCAAAACTGGGTCATGCCTTGCATTTTGATTCATTTATAAGCCGTTACTCAATGAGCATCAATAATCAGTTCAGCATGATCATTTTAACTGGCCGAGAAACTTTACATGTCCGCACTAAATCGTCCATAACATTTGATTTAGAGCATAGAATGACACAAATTCAAACCCCACTTTAAGCTAGCTCAATTTGCTATATTGTGACAAAATTAGATACAACAAAACGTCCAAGTAATCCAATCTATCCAAAACCCCGTCATGCCATGCATTTTGCTTCATTTATAAGCCTTTACTCAATGAGCATCAATGATCAGTTTAGAATTACCATTTTAACTGGGCGATCAAGTTGAAATGTGTGCACTATATCGTCCGTAACTTGGATTTATAGCTCAGAATGACACAAATCTAATGCCCCCGTTAAGCAAGAAATAGATTAGACAAGGCATCCAAGTAATCCAATCTACTTAAAACTGCGTCTTGCCATGCATTGTGCTTCATTAATAAGCCTTTAACAATGAGCACCAATGATCATTTTAGAATTATTATTTTAAGTGGGTGATCAACCTGACATGTCTACACTAAATCATCCATAAATTTGGATTTAAAACTCAGAATGACACAAATTCAAAGCCCACATTAAGCTAGTTCAATCTTCTATATTTTGACAAAATTTAAAACAAAAATGATTTGACAAAGCGTCCAAGTAATCCAAGCTATCGAAAACTGCATCATGCCATGCACTGTGCGTCATTTATAAGCCTTTACTCAATGAATATCAATGATCAGTTTAGAATGATCATTTTAACTGGCCGATCAACTTGACATGGCTACACTATATCCTCCGTAACTTTTGATTTATAGCTCAGAATGACAAGAATTCAATGCCCACTTTAAGCTAGCTCAATTTTCTATATTGTGACAAACTTTGACAAAAATAGATCCGACAAAGCGTCCAAGTAATCCAATCTATCAAAACTTCCGTCATGTCTTGCATTGTGCTTCATTTATAAGCCGTTACTAAATGAGAATCAATGATCAGTTTAGAATGATCATTTTAACTGGCCGATTAACTTGACATGCCTACACTAAATCACCCATAACTTTTGATTTAGAGCTCCGAATGACACAAATCCAAAGCCCACGTTAAGCTAGCTACATTTTCTACATTGTGACAAAATTTGAGACAGTAATAGATTCGACAAAGCATACAAGTAATACAATTTATCAAAAACTTCTTCATGCCATGCGTTGTGCTTTATTGTAAGCCTTTACTCAATGAGTATCAAAGATAAGTTTAGAATGACAGTTTTAACTGGCCGATTAACTTGACATGTCAGCACAAAATCATCCGTAACTTTGGATTTAGAGCTCAGAATGACACATATCCAAAGCCCACTTTAAGCAAGCTCAATTTTCTATACTGTGATAAAATTTGAGAGAGAAATTGATTCAACAAAGCGTCCAAATAAACCAATATATCAAAAAATGCGTCATGCCATGCATTGTGCTTTATTTATAAGCCTTTACTCAATGGGCATCAATGATCAATTTAGAATGATAATTTTAAATGGCCGATCAACTTGACATGTCTGCACTATATCGTCCGTAACTTTTGATTTAGAGCTTAGAATGACACGAATACAATGCCCATGTTAAGCTAGCACAATTTTCTATAATATGACAAAATTTGAGATAGAAATAGATTCGACAAAGCGTCCAAGTAATCCAATATATCCAAAACAGTGACTTGTAATGCATAGTGCTTCATTAATAAGCTTTTACTTAATGAGCATCAATGATCAGTTTGAAACGATTATTTTGACTAGGCGAACTTGAGATGTCTGCACTAAATCGTCCGTAACTTTGGATTTAGAAATTAGAATGACACAAATCCAAAGCCCACGTCAATCTAGCTCAATTTTCTATATTGTGACAAAATTGGAGACATAAATGTTTCAACAAAGCGTCCAAGTAATCCAATCAATCCATAACTGCGTCATGCCTTGCATTGTGCTTCATTTATAGGCCATTACTCATTGAGCATCAATGATCGGTTTAGAATGATCATTTTAACAGCCCGATCAACTTGACATGTCTGCACTAAATCGCCCGTAATTTTTGATTTAGAGCTCAGAATGACATCGTTCATAACTTTTGATTTAGAGCTCAGAATGACACAAATCCAAATCCCACGTTAAGCATGCTCAATTTTCTATATTGTGACAAAATTTGAGACAGAAATAGATTGGAGAAAGCATCCAAGTAATCTAGTCTATCAAAAACTGCATCTTGCCATGCATTGTTCTTCATGCCAAGAATTGTGCTTCATGCCAAGAATTTTGCTTTATTTATAAGCCTTTAAATTATGAGCACCATTGATCAATTTAGAATGATCATTTTAACTGGCTGATAAGCTTCACATGTTTACGTAACTTTTGATTTATAGCTTAGAATGACACGAATCCAATGCCCACGTTAAACTAGCTCAATTTTCTATAGTGACAAAATTTGAGACAAAAATAATTCGACAAAGAATCCAAGTAATCCAATCTATCCAGAACTGCATCTTGCCATGCATTATGCTTCATTTATAAGCCGTTACACAATGAGCATCAATAATCAGTTTAGAATGATCGTTTTAACTGCCGATCAACTTGACATGTCCACACTAAATAGTACATAACTTTTGATTTATAACTCAGAATGACACAAATCCAAAGCCTACGTTAAGCTAGCTCAATTTTCTATATTGTGACAAAATTTGACACAGAAATAGATTCGACAAAGCATCTAAGTTATCTAATCTATTCAAAACTGCTTCATGCCATGCATTGTGCCTTTATTTATAAGCATTTACTCAATGAGCGTTAATGTTAGTTTAGAATGGTCATTTTAACTGGCCGATCAACTTGGCATGTCTGCACTATATCGTCCGTAACTTTGATTTAAAGATCAGAATGACACAAACCCAAAGCCCACAGTAAGCTAACTCAATTTTCTATATTGTGATATAATTTGAGATAGAAATAGATTCGACAAAGCATCCACGTAATCCAATCTATCCAAAACTGCGTCATGTCTTGCATTATGCTTCATTTATAAAACGTTACTCAATGAGCATCAATGATCAGTTTATAATGGTCATTTTAACTGCCCGATAAACTTGACATGTCTATACTAAATCGTTCATAACTTTTGATTTAGAGCTCAGAATGACACAAATCCAAATCCCACATTAAGCATGCTCAATTTTCTATATTTTGACAAAATTTGAGACAGAAATAGATTGGAGAAAGCATCCAAGTAATCAAGTCTATCCAAAACTGCATCTTGCCATGCATTGTTCTTCATGCCAAGAATTTTGCTTTATTTATAAGCCTTTAAATTATGAACACCATTGATCAATTTAGAATGATCATTTTAACTGGCCGATAAGCTTCACATCTTTACGTAACTTTTGATTTATAGCTTAGAATGACACGAATCCAATGCCCACGTTAAGCTAGCTCAATTTTCTATAGTGACAAAATTTGAGACAAAAATAATTCGACAAAGAATCCAAGTAATCCAATCTATCCAGAACTGCATCTTGCCATGCATTATGCTTCATTTATAAGCCGTTACACAATGAGCATCAATAATCAGTTTAGAATGATCGTTTTAACTGCCGATCAACTTGACATGTCCACACTAAATAGTACATAACTTTTGATTTAGAACTCAGAATGACACAAATCCAAAGCCTACGTTAAGCTAGCTCAATTTTCTATATTGTGACAAAATTTGACACAGAAATAGATTCGACAAAGCATCTAAGTTATCTAATCTATTCAAAACTGCTTCATGCCATGCATTGTGCTTTATTTATAAGCATTTACTCAATGAGCGTTAATGTTAGTTTAGAATGGTCATTTTAACTGGCCGATCAACTTGGCATGTCTGCACTATATCGTCCGTAACTTTGATTTAAAGATCAGAATGACACAAACCCAAAGCCCACGGTAAGCTAACTCAATTTTCTATATTGTGATATAATTTGAGATAGAAATAGATTCGACAAAGCATCCAAGTAATCCAATCTATCCAAAACTGCGTCATGCCTTGCATTATGCTTCATTTATAAACCGTTACTCAATGAGCATCAATGATCAGTTTATAATGGTCATTTTAACTGCCCGATCAACTTGACATGTCTATACTAAATCGTCCATAACTTTTGATTTAGAGCTCAGAATGACACAAATCCAAATCCCACATTAAGCATGCTCAATTTTCTATATTTTGACAAAATTTGAGACAGAAATAGATTGGAGAAAGCATCCAAGTAATCTAGTCTATCCAAAACTGCATCTTGCCATGCATTGTTCTTCATGCCAAGAATTGTGCTTCATGCCAAGAATTTTGCTTTATTTATAAGCCTTTAAATTATGAGCACCATTGATCAATTTAGAATGATCATTTTAACTGGCCGATAAGCTTGACATGTTTACGTAACTTTTGATTTATAGCTTAGAATGACACGAATCCAATGCCCACGTTAAGCTAGCTCAATTTTCTATAGTGACAAAATTTGAGACAAAAATAATTCGACAAAGAATCCAAGTAATCCAATCTATCCAGAACTGCATCTTGCCATGCATTATGCTTCATTTATAAGCCGTTACACAATGAGCATCAATAATCAGTTTAGAATGATTGTTTTAACTGCCGATCAACTTGACATGTCCACACTAAATAGTACATAACTTTTGATTTAGAACTCAGAATGACACAAATCTAAAGCCTACGTTAAGCTAGCTCAATTTTCTATATTGTGACAAAATTTGACACCGAAATAGATTCGACAAGGCATCTAAGTTATCCAATCTATTCAAAACTGCTTCATGCCATGCATTGTGCTTTATTTATAAGCATTTACTCAATGAGCATTAATGTTAGTTTAGAATGGTCATTTTAACTGGCCGATCAACTTGGCATGTCTGCACTATATCGTCCGGAACTTTTGATTTAAAGGTCAGAATGACACAAACCCAAAGCCCACGGTAAGCTAACTCATTTTTCTATCTTGTGATATAATTTGAGATAGAAATAGATTCGACAAAGCATCCAAGTAATCCAATCTATCCAAAACTGCGTCATGCGTTGCATTATTCTTCATTTATAAACCGTTACTCAATGAGCATCAATGATCAGTTTATAATGGTCATTTTAACTGCCCGATCAACTTGACATGTGTATACTAAATCGTCCATAACTTTTGATTTAGAGCTCAGAATGACACAAATCCAAATCCCACGTTAAGCATGCTCCATTTTCTATATTGTGACAAAATTTGAGAAATAAATAGATTGGAGAAAGCATCCGAGTAATCAAGTCTATCCAAAACTGCATCTTGCTATGCATTTTTCTTCATGCCAAGAATTGTGCTTCATGCCAAGAATTTTGCTTTATTTATAAGCCTTTAAATTATGAGCACCATTGATCAATTTAGAATGATCATTTTAACTGGCCGATTACCCTGACATGTCTGCACTGTAGCGTACGTAACTTTTGATTTGTAGCTTAGAATGACACGAATCTAATGCCCACGTTAAGCTAGCTCAATTTTCTATATTGTGAAAACATTTGAGACAAAAATAATTCGAAAAGAATCCAAGTAATCCAATCTATCCAGAACTGCATCTTGCCATGCATTATGCTTCATTTATAAGCCGTTACACAATGAGCATCAAAAATCAGTTTAGAATGATCGTTTTAACTGCCGATCAACTTGACATGTCCACACGAAATAGTACATAACTTTTGATTTAGAACTCAGAATGACACAAATCCAAAGCCTACGTTAAGCTAGCTCAATTTTCTATATTGTGACATAATTTGACACAGAAATAGATTCGACAAAGCATCTAAGTTATCTAATCTATTCAAAACTGCTTCATGCCATGCATTGTGCTTTATTTATAAGCATTTACTAAATGAGCATTAATGTTAGTTTAAATTGTCATTTTAACTGGCCGATCAACTTGGCATGTCTGCACTATATCGTCCGTAACTTTGATTTAAAGATCAGAATGACACAAACCCAAAGCCAACGGTAAGCTAACTCAATTTTCTATATTGTGATATAATTTGAGATAGAAATAGATTCGACAAAGCATCCAAGTAATCCAATCTATCCAACACTGCATCATGCCTTGCATTATGCGTCATTTATAAACCGTTACTCAATGAGCATCAATGATCAGTTTATGATGGTCATTTTAACTGACCGATCAACTTGACATGTCTATTCTAAATCGTCCATAACTTTTGATTTAGAGCTCAGAATGACACAAAATCCAAATCCCACATTAAGGATGCTCAATTTTCTATATTTTGACAAAATTTGAGACAGAAATAGATTGGAGAAAGCATCCAAGTAATCTAGTCTATCCAAAACTGCATCTTGCCATGCATTGTTCTTCATGCCAAGAATTGTGCTTCATGCCAAGAATTTTGCTTTATTTATAAGCCTTTAAATTATGAGCACCATTGATCAATTTAGAATGATCATTTTAACTGGCCGATTACCTTGACATGTCTGCACTGTATCGTACGTAACTTTTGATTTATAGCTTAGAATGACATGAATCTAATGCCCACGTTAAGCTAGCTCAATTTTCTATATTGTGACAAAATTTGAGACAAAAATAATTTGAAAAGAATCCAAGTAATCCAATCTATCCAGAACTGCATCTTGCCATGCACTATGCTTCATTTATAAGCCGTTACACAATGAGCATCAATAATCAGTTTAGAATGATCGTTTTAACTGCCGATCATCTTGACATGTCCACACTAAATAGTACATATCTTTTGATTTAGAACTCAGATAACACAAATCCAAAGCCTACGTTAAGCTAGCTCAATTTTTTATATTGTGACAAAATTTGACACTGAAATAGATTCGAGAAGGCATCTAAGTTATCCAATCTACTCAAAAATGCTTGATGCCATGCATTGTGCTTTATTTATAAGCATTTACTCAATGAGCATTAATGTTAGTTTAGAATGGTCATTTTAACTGGTCGATCAACTTGGCATGTCTGCACTATATCCTCCGTAACTTTTGATTTAAAGATCAGAATGACACAAACCCAAAGCCCACGGTAAGCTAACTCAATTTTCTATATTGTGATATAATTTGAGATAGAAATAGATTCGACAAAGCATCCAAGTAATCCAATCTATCCAAAACTGCGTCATGCCTTGCATTCTGCTTCATTTATAAACCGTTACTCAATGAGCATCAATGATCAGTTTATAATGGTCATTTTAACTGCCCGATCAACTTGACATGTCTATACTAAATCGTCCATAACTTTTGATTTAGAGCTCAGAAAGACACAAATCCCAATCCCACATTAAGCATGCTCAATTTTCTATATTTTGACAAAATTTGAGACAAAAATATATTGGAGAAAGCATCCAAGTAATCTAGTCTATCCAAAACTGCATCTTGCCATGCATTGTTCTTCATGCCAAGAATTGTGCTTCATGCCAAGAATTTTGCTTTATTTATAAGCCTTTAAATTATGAGCACCATTGATCAATTTAGAATGATCATTTTAACTGGCCGATAAGCTTGACATGTTTACGTAACTTTTGATTTATAGCTTAGAATGACACGAATCCAATTCCCACGTTAAGCTAGCTCAATTTTCTATAGTGACAAATTTTGAGAGAAAAATAATTCGACAAAGAATCCAAGTAATCCAATCTATCCAGAACTGCATCTTGCCATGCATTATGCTTCATTTATAAGCCGTTACACAATGAGCATCAATAATCAGTTTAGAATGATCGTTTTAACTGCCGATCAACTTGACATGCCCACACTAAATAGTACATAACTTTTGATTTAGAACTCAGAATGACACAAATTCAAAGCCTACGTTAAGCTAGCTCAATTTTCTATATTGTGACAAAATTTGACACCGAAATAGATTCGACAAAGCATCTAAGTTATCTAATCTATTCAAAACTGCTTCATGCCATGCATTGTGCTTTATTTATAAGCATTTACTCAATGAGCATTAATGTTAGTTTAGCATGGTCATTTTAACTGGCCGATCAACTTGGCATGTCTGCACTATATCGTCCGTAACTTTGATTTAAAGATCAGAATGACACAAACCCAAAGCCCACTGTAAGCTAACTCAATTTTCTATATTGTGATATAATTTGAGATAGAAATAGATTCGACAAAGCATCCAAGCAATCCAATCTATCCAAAACTGCGTCATGTCTTGCATTATGCTTCATTTATAAACCGTTACTCAATGAGCATCAATGATCAGTTTATAATGGTCATTTTAACTGCCCGATAAACTTGACATGTCTATACTAAATCGTTCATAACTTTTGATTTAGAGCTCAGAATGACACAAATCCANCATTTTAAACTGATCATTGGTGATCAATGAATAAATGCTTATAAATGAAGATAATGCATGGCATCACGCAGTTATTAATACATTGGATTACTTTGTCATACCTATTTCGATGTTAAATTTTGTCCCAATATAGAAAATTGAGCTAGCTTAACATGGGTGTTGGATTCATGTCATTTTGAACTATAAATCAAAAGTTACAGAAGATTCAGTGCTCCTTGAGTAAAGTTGATTGGCCAGTTAAACTGATCATTTTAAACTGATCATTGGTGATCCTTGAGTAAAGTCTTATAAATGAAGCATAATGCATGACATCATCAGTTTGGGATATAGTGGATTACATGGAAGCTCAGTTGTAGCTCTTTCCGTCAAAAATGGTGTCACAATATTAAAAATTTAGCTTGCTTAACGTGGGCATTGGACTCATGTCATTTTTATTGACATAGGAAAATCAAATAAGACCTATCTTGACCTACAAGGCAAGTGTGAGCACGAAAATTCAGTTTGAATAACAAGGGAAATGAAAAGGATGGGTTATTATTAACCACATGGTTGAAATGGTTAAATAGCTACCTTGGGAGAAGAATCAAGGTGGAAAAGTCATGCCCATGCTGCACAAGTCTTGGCAACCACACCAAACAGTCATGCCCATGCTGCACACAGTCCTGGCAACCACACCAAACAGTCATGCCCATGCTGTCTCCTCTCTTCTCATTGGTTGTTGACAGGCTCCTCCTCTTTTCAAACTCATCCACAAGTTTGAATTCGTTTTCTTTTGTGTTCACATTGTAAATCCTCTATAAAAGGGCTGTAAAGACTCAATGTATAATATACTCTTAGGAGATTCTTCTCCATAAATCTAAGTCATTTCTCATTTTCTCATACTTCTCTTTGAGTTTTCAGATTCAATTCTTCACATTTCTCCTCTATAATCTTAATATTCTTACATGGTATCAGAGCATAAGATCATTCTCTTATCTTTTCTACTCAAATCTCTCAGTTTCTAATCTAAAATTCTGTCAAAAATCTCTCAGTCTTTAGACTAAAACTCACGGTTTCATTCAACCATAAAAGCTGCTTCCTTTGAGCTCTTCAAAGCCTAACAATGGAGGATACAGTTCAAATTAGTTCCAGCCTGAAACCTACGGTGATAGCAGTAGTTCTCAAAGGCTTGAACTACACATTATGGTCAAGAACCATCAAGACAGCCATTTGTGGCAAGGGACTTTGGAATCACATCTTGGAGGATAATACTCCATTTATAGATGATCCAAAGGAGAAGAAGGATGAGGCAACAAGAAAAGAAGAAGCTAGGTGGTTCCAAGAAGATCAATCAGTCCTTGGATTCCTCCAAAATTCATTGGACCCATCCATTCTTGAAGCTTATTCACATTGTGAAACTGTCAAGTCTCTTTGGGACACTCTCAAGAGGGTGTATGGGGATGTTTCAAACCTCAGCCGTGTGTATGAGGTTAAGAAGGCACTCAATGATCTACACCAAGAGGATATGGAGTTCACAAAATTCCTGGGCAAGTTCCAGTCAACATGGTCCGAGCTTGACATGTTGAGACCAAGTTCTATGGATCCAAACGTGCTTAATGAAAGGAAGGAACAAGACAAGATATTTGGGCTCCTTCTCAACCTAAATCCAGCCTTTAAGGATGTGATTAAGTCCATCCTGAGAGAGCCAAAACTCCCTGATTTCGAAGAGGTGTGCTCACGGTTTCAAAGGGAGCAAGGCAACATTGGTTTGTTTGGTGGTAAAGGAGAACTAGTCATGGCCAACAAAAGCGTGTTTAAGCAAGAGGATAGGAAGAGTGTGATGTGTGAGAATTGTAAGAGGAATGGCCACATCAAGGACAAGTGCTGGATACTTCATCCTCATCTCAAGCCAAACCGGTTCAAGGATTCAAAAGCTAACATCTCTCAAATGGTTGCGACTGAACCGGCAAGTTCATCCAACCAAGGAGGGGAGCTAGCTATGAATGTATCCATGGAGTATGTTAAGAAGAGTGACTTGGAGGATCTCATCAAGGCCTATGCCTCAAAACTCTCCAGTATCACACTCTACTCCCATAAATCGCTTGATAAACCAGATCATAAGTTGGTAGTGGATTCAGGTGCTTCTCACCATATGATTAGCAATGCTAGTTTGTTAAAGAACATTGAACCATGTCTAGGACAAGTAACTATAGCTGATGGTAAGGGTATTCCAATTGAAGGAACCGGAAAATTAAGACTATTTGACAAAGAAACTAATGCATTCTTTGTACCTAAATTTAAGTCTAATCTAGTTTCTGTCAAAAAGGCTACTAAGACCTCAATTGCAATGTTACATTTGGGCCTAACAATGTTTACTTTCAGGATATTAAGAGTGGTAAGATACTTGGAGGTGGTGTAACTCAAGATGACCTCTATGTTCTTGAGGACCCTCCAAGCAATTTGGATTCCTTAGCTTTCAAATCCTGTGTTTTTGCTAATAAAGATGTCTTATGGCATGCTAGATTAGGACATCCTCATGCTCGTGCTTAAAGCTTAATAATTCCTAATGTCGCTTATGATCACTCAGTTTGTGAGGCTTGTATCCTTGGCAAACATTGTCGTGTTGTTTTCCCTAAATCGTCTACAATTTATGAGCATTGGTTTGATTTAGTACATTACGATGTTTGGACCTCACCTTACATGTCTAGAGATAGGAATAAATACTTTGTGACCTTTATAGATGAGAAATCGAAATATACATGGGTTACATTACTTCCATCTAAAGATAGGTTTTATGAGGCATTTATAAACTTTCATAATTATGTTACTAATCAATTCAATGCCAAGATCAAAGTGTTAAGATCAGATAATGGAGGGGAATACACAAGTCAAAAATTCAAAGCTCATCTAAACAAACATGGAATACTACATCAAACTAGCTGTCCACACACACCACAACAAAATGGAGTTGCTGAAAGGAAGAACCGACACTTAATGGAAGTAGCAAGATCCATGATGTTTCATACCAATGTTCCTAAAAGTTTTTGGGGAGATGCAGTCTTGGTTGCTTGCTAACTCATCAATCGGATTCCAACCAAAGTCTTGCAAGATATATCCCCATTTGAGGTACTCAATAAAACTAAACCTTCCATTGATCATTTACGTGTATTTGGGTGTGTGTTGCTTTGTGTATGTTCCAGGTGATCTAAGAAACAAGTTGGAGGCAAAGAGAATCAAGTGTATGTTCCTTGGATATTCGACAACACAAAAGGGTTATAAGTGCTATGATCCGAGCAACAACAGGACATATGTGTCTAGAGATTTCAAGTTCATAGAAGAACAAAGCTATTATGATCAGAAAGATTGGGAAGGATTGAAGGATCTCTCAAGGTCACCTTCTGATTTGGCTACGAGTTTAAGGTTTCTCTTGAATCATTTGGGAAATGATCTGCCAAAGGATTCAAGACACGAAGAAACAAGAACCTTAAGTAGTTCACAAGATACCCAAGAGAATGAACAAGGGGTGGTAACTCAAGAACGCACTCCAATCCAAGAAGAAGCTATGGCCCAAAATCAAGAACAAGACGACTTGGAAGTGGGTATAGAGGAACCTATTCACCAAATGGAAGAGGAAACGGTGGTAGAGGAGGCTGCACCACCTGTTCAGCATTTAAGGAGGAGTACTAGACTTAGGAACACTAGGGTATTCTACAACAACCAGGCCGTGGCTCATCCCATACAAGCTGTTTGTTCGCTTGACCTCTTGCCATCTAGTCATCAAGCATTCCTTGGAAAGATTGAACAAAGTCAGATTCCAAGGACTTATGAAGAAGCTGAGAGCAAGAAAGAATGGTTAGATGCAGTAAGAGATGAGAAGGAAGCTATGGAAAGGAATCATACATGGGATATACAAGAACTTCCCAAAGGCAAGAAGGCTGTGAGTTCCAAGTGGGTGTTCACCATCAAGTATAAGAGCAATGGGGACATAGAAAGGTAAAAGGCACGTCTAGTTGCAAGAGGTTTCACTCAGACATATGGAGAGGACTATACTGATACATTTGCACCGGTGGCTAAGCTACACACTGTAAGGGTTTGTCTTTCACTAGCTACGAATCTGACTTGGGACATATGGCAAATGGATGTCAAGAACACATTCCTACAAGGAGAACTTGAAGAGGAAGTGTATATGACTCCACCACCAGGCCTTGAAGATTTTTGCAAAGAGGGACAGGTTCTAAGACTTAGGAAGGCAATATATTGGTTGAAGCAGTCACCAAGGGTCTGGTATCACAAATTAAGCTCCACACTTACTGATAATGGGTTTAGGAAATCCCATTCAGATCATACTTTGTTCACTCGTCAAAACTCCAAAGGAATCTTGGCGGTCTTGGTTTATGTGGATGACCTTATCATCACAGGAGATGATAAGGAAGGAATTCAGTCCACAAAGGCCTTCTTAAACAGATCATTTGACATCAAGGATCTTGGAGAGTTTAAGTACTTCTTGGGTATTGAAGTGTGTCGGTCTCAAGAAGGGCTCTTTCTATCCCAAAGAAAGTATGCTCTTGATCTGTTGACAGACACGGGAAAGCTTGGGGCTAAACCGGCCAAAACTGCTCTTGAAGATGGCTACAAGGTCAACGGAAAGGGGGAGAAAGCTGATGAGTTATTTAAGGATGTTTCTCAGTATAGGAGACTAGTTGGGAAGCTGATCTACCTCACCCTCACACGACCAGACTTGTGTTTTTGCTGTGAATCAAGTAAGTCAACATATGCAAAAGCCTACTGTATATCATTGGAGCATGGTAGAAAGGATCCTTAGATACATCAAAGGATCTCCTGGTCAAGGTATATGGATGGGCAAGAATGGAACACTGAGATTGTCGGGTATTGTGATGCGGATTGGGCTGGTGATAGGGTGGATAGGAAATCAACCACTGGGTATTGCACCTTCGTTGGTGGGAACTTAGTCACTTGGAAGACTAAGAGGCAGAAGGTGGTATCATGTTCTAGTGCTGAAGCAGAATATAGGGCTATGAGGAAGCTGACAAATGAAGTAACTTGGCTCAAAGCACTCTTGAAAGATTTCGGTATTGCACAACCAGGGCCAATTACCTTGCATTGTGATAATCAGGCAGCCATTCACATAGCTTCAAACTCAGTGTTTCACGAGAGGACCAAGCACATAGAGATCGACTGCCATAAGGTTAGGGAGAAAGTTCAAGATGGAACCATTCTGCATGTTATACAAGGAGTGAAGACCAACTAGCTGACATCTTCACAAAGGCAGCAAGTCTCAAAGTTTGCAAGAACATCTTTAGCAAACTTGGGCTTGTTGATTTATCACACCCATGATCAAAGCTCTCCTAATCCAAGAGCAACACACTCTTTTTCCCTTATTAAGGTTTTGTCCCAAGTGGTTTTCCTTAATAAGGTTTTTAATGAGGTGTTGCCTTGGGTTCCCAAGCTTAAAACTTTAGGGTGATTCCAAAGTCTTTAGCTTGAGGGGGAGTATTGACATAGGAAAATCAAATAAGACCTATCTTGACCTACAAGGCAAGTGTGAGCACGAAAAAATTCAGTTTGAATAACAAGGGAAATGAAAAAGGATGGGTTATTATTAACCACATGGTTGAAATGGTTAAATAGCTACCTTGGGAGAAGAATCAAGGTGAAAAAGTCATGCCCATGCTGCACACAGTCTTGGCAACCACAGCAAACAGTCATGCCCATGCTGCACACAGTCTTGGCAACCACACCAAACAGTCATGCCCATGCTGTCTCCTCTCTTCTCATTGTTTGTTGACAGGCTCCTCCTCTATTCAAACTCATCCACAAGTTTGAATTCGTTTTCTTTTGTGTTCACATTGTAAATCCTCTATAAAAGGGCTGTAAAGACTCAATGTATAATATACTCTTAGGAGTTTCTTCTCCATAAGTCTAAGTCATTTCTCATTTTCTCATACTTCTCTTTGAGTTTTCAGATTCAATTCTTCACATTTCTCCTCTATAATCTCAATATTCTTACAAAGATAACTCAATTTTCTATATTGTTACAAAATTGGTGACAGATATAGATTCGACAAAGCGTCCAAGTAATCCAATATATCTAAAACTACATCATGCCATGCATTGTCTTTCATTTATAAGCCTTTACTCAATACGCATCAATGATCAGCTTAGAATGATCATTTTAACTGGCTCGTCGATTTGACATGTCTGCACTTAATCGTTCATAACTTTGGATTTAGAACTAAGAATGACAAAAATCCAAATTCCACGTTACGCTAGCTCAATTTTCTATATTGTGACAAATTTTGAGACAGAAATAGATTCGACAAAGCATTCAATTAATCCAATCTATCCAAAATGGCGTCATGCCTTGCATTGTGCTTCATTTGTAAGCCGTTACTCAATGAGCATCAATGATCAGTTTAAAATAATCATTGTAAATGGCCGATCAACTTGATATATCCGCACTAAATCGTCCTTAACTTTTGATTTAGAACTCAGAATGACATAAATCCAAAGCCCGCGTCAAGCTTGATCAATTTTCTATATTGTGACAAAATTTGAGAAAGAAATAGATTCGTCAATGCAGCCAAGTAATCAAATCTATCCAGAACTGCTTCATGCCATGTATTGTGCTTCATTTATAAGCCTTTACTCAATAAGCATNTATCTCGAATGTCACGGTTAAGTCCTCCTAAAAATCTTGCCACAGTAGCTTCTCTATCTTCTGAAATGTCTGCCCTGATCATGAGGGTTTCCAACTCCTGATAATAGTCCTCAACACTTCTGCTTCCTTGATTGAGTCTCCTTAGCTTTTGGTGATGCTCATGGTGGTAATGGCTGCGCACAAACCTTTTCCTCATTATGGCTTTCATCTCACCCCATGTTTCTACTGGATACTCACCATTACGTCTTCTGGAAGTCACCAATTGATCCCACCAGCTGAGTGCATACTCATAAAATTCAGTAGCAGCTATGCGGACCTTGTTGAGCTCGGAATAGTGTTGACAATCAAACACCAGCTCGATCTTCTTCTCCCATTCCAGGTAAGTGTCTGGATCATTTTTGCCATAGAATGATGGTATCTTAAGTTTAAGACCTCTTATGGTGTCATTAAGCGTCACCCTTTCTTCTCTTACACGCCTATGCCTCCTTTGGGTTCTCCTACTCCCTTCACTGCATGACTATAGTAGGCTTCTATTTCTTCATTATGGCCATGTCTAAAGGGATTCCTGGTTCTCCTTGGACCTGCTTCAGTGTTACTATTGTTCTGAACATCATCAAACAAATGAATGGCTTCCAGCTCTACTTGTAGTACTTTCTTCATTTCTGCTACTAGAGCCTCCATTAACAAGTTTGGTGCTTCTGAAGTTTGATTTCCTCCTGACATAGCTACAAATACACTTAACAAATGCGTTAAAAATACCTGTTCTGAAAAAATATTTTCGATGGAAGATGAAGAGTTGCGAGTGTGTTATTTTCTAAACTGAAAATGCAATGGGTTGGGGTCGATTTTAATGTGATAAACTGATGTAATATTGGATAAACACAACAATGCAATTATATGAATAGGTTTTTTTTTCGATTAATCAACTGATGCAAATCAATACACACAAGCTGATGCAATCTAAGCAGATGGAAATGGAGAGATATAAAGATGAGGGATAGGGATAACCAATCAGAAGTGTGCTCTGATACCAAATGATGCGAACCTCCCAAGGAATGCACTTCTGGATGCGGTTGAGATAGGCTTTGCAACAGAATGAATCGAAATTCAATCTGTTCAAAGATTGTGGATTGAAGGGTCACACAGTAGCTGCGGAAAGACTACTGATTTACCTAAGATAGTAGCTTAGATATTACACACTAAGGCTACTAAATGTTGACTAAAGGATATTACACACCAACAATCAGATTAAGAAGAGAATCACTCTCAATCTTAAGAAAAGAAGCTGTTTTTATTTGAAAAGTTGAATGATCAGGTTTACAACTGAAAGCCCCTATTTATACTATATGGGGACGTAAATATGAGGAGCCTAAAACATTAAATTGGTTACAATTACAAGGGAAGACTTGACTAAAGACCTTTACCAAAGACCTTGACTTCATTAACTCTTATTTTGACTATGAATGTAGACACTTTCCCCCCTTTTGATGACGCCAATTTTGAGCATTTTTAATTGAACTCCTTTTGACTTTAAACAACAAATTGGGGCTGGTTGTAATGTGATTCATTTGCCTCATTAAAAACTTTACCAAGAAAACCCAATGGGAGAAAACTTGGATAAGGGAAAAAGAGTACAAATGGATTACATACCCATTTGTATGCTGTCTTGAGCTTGTACTAAAATCAGAGTGCTTTTAGGCATTTCTCCATTCAAGCTCAAGTGAATTTGTTGTGCATTCTCCTTGTTGAGCATGCGGCTGATTGCCTCTTTGAGTTTCTTGGCTTTGGCTTGGTTTAATGGTCCAGCTGGTAGCGCAAGAGATTCTTCATGTTCCACTGGTTCATTCCTAGCCATGAGCTTCTCCTTTTGTGTGCTTTCCATGCTCGTATCAGGTTCGACAAAGCGTCCAAGTAATCCAATATACCTAAAACTGCGTCATGCCATGCATTGTGCTTCATTTATAAGCCTTTACTCAATGAGCATCAGTGATCACTTTAGAGTAATCATTTGAATTGGCCGATCAACTTGACATATCTGGACTAAATCGTCCGTAACTTTGGATTTAGAACTCAGAATGACACAATTCCAAACCCCACGTTAGGCTAGCTCAATTTTCAATATTGTGACAAAATTGGAGAGAAAAATAGATTCGACAAATCGTCATAGTAATCCAATCTATCCAAAACTACGTCATGCCTTTCATTGTGTTTCATTAATAAACCGTTACTCAATGAGCATCAATGATCAGTTTAGAATAATCTTTTTTGATGGCTAATCAACTTGACATTTCCGCACTAAATCGTCCTTAACTTTTGATTTAGAGCTTAGAATGACACAAATCCAAAGCCCACGTTAACCTAGCTCAATTTTACATATCGTGACAAAATTTAAAACATAAATAGATTTGACAAAGTATGCAAGTAATCTAATCTATCCAGATTTGATTCATGCCGCTTCATTTATAAGCTGTTACTCAATGAGCATCAATGATCAGTTTAGAATGATAATTTTAACTGGCCGATCAACTTGACATGTCCGCACTATATCGTCTGCAACTTTTGATTTATGGCTCATAATGACACGAATCCAATGCCCACGTTAAACTAGCTCAATTTTCTATATTGGGACAAAATTTGAGAAAGAAATTGATTCGACAAAACATCCAAGTAATCCAATCTATCCAGAACTGCTTCATGCTATGCATTGTGCTTCATTTATAAGCCTTTACTCACTGAGCATCAATGATCAGTTTAAAATGATAATTTTAACTGGCCGATCAAATTGACTTTTCTGCACTAAATCGTTTGTAACTTCGGATTTAGAGCTTAGAATGTCACAAATCCAAAACCCACATTAATCTAGCTCAATTTTCTATATTGTGACAAAATTTGAGACAAAAATAGATTCCACAAAGCAACCTTGAAATCCAATCGATACATAACCGCTTCATGCCATACATTGTGCTTCATTTATAAGCCGTTACTCATGAGCATCAATGATCAGTTTAGAATGATCATTTTAACTGGCCGATCAACTTGACATGTCCCCACTATATCGTCCGTAACTTTTGATTTATAGCTTAAAATTACACAAATCCAAAACTCACGTTAAGGTAGCTCAATTTTCTATATTGTAACTAAATTTGAGATAGAAATAGATACGAAAAACCATCAAGTACTCCAGTCTATATAGAACTGCTTCATGCCATGCATTGTGCTTCATCTATAAGCCTTTACTAAATGAGGGTCAACGATAAGTTTAGAATGATAATTTTAACTGGCGGATCAACTTGACATGTCTGTACTTATCGTCCATAACTTTTGATTAAAGCTCGGAATGATACGAATCCAATGCCTACCTTAAGCTAGCTCAATTTTCTATTGTGACAAATTTTAGAAAGAAATACATTCGACAAAGCGTCTAAGTAATCCAAACTATCTAATACTGCGTCATGCCATGCATTGTGCTTCATTTATAAGCCTTTACTCAACGAGCATCAATGATCATTTTAGAATGATCATTTTAACTGGCCGATAAACTTGACATGTCTGCACTAAAACGTTCGTAACTTTGGATTTAGGAATCTGAATGACACAAATCAAAAACCCACGTTAAACTAGTTTAATTTTCTATATTGTGACAAAATTTGGGACTGAAATAGATTCTTCAAAGCGTCCAAGTATTCCAATCTATCCAAATTTGTGTCAAGCCTTGCATTGAGCTTCATTTATATGAGCATCAATGATCAGTTTAGAATGATCATTTAACTGGCCGACCAACTGACATGTCCGCACTAAATCATCGATAACTTTTTATTTAGAACTCATAATAACACAAATCCAAAGCCCAAGTTAAGCAAGCTCAATTTTCAATATTGTGACAAAATTGGAGAGAAAAATAGATACAAAATTTGAGGTAGAAATAGATTTGACAAAGCGTCCAGGTAACCGAATATTTCCAAAACTGCGTCTTGTCATGCATTGTGCATAATTAATAAGCCTTTACTCAATGAGCATAAATGATCCGTTTAGAATGATCATTTTCACTGGCCTATCAACTTGACATGTATGCAATATATCGTCCATAACTTTTGATTTATAGCTCAAATGACTGGAATCCAATGCCCACATTAAGCAATCTCAATTTTGTATATTGTGACAAAATTTGAGACAGTAATAGATTGGACAAAGCGTACAAGTAATCCAATATATCAAAAATTGCATCATGCAATGCATTGTGCTTCATTAATAAGCCTTCACTCAATGAGCATCAATGATTAGTTTAGAATGATCGTTTTCACTGGCCGATCAACTTGACATGTCTGCACTATATCATCCATAACTTTGGATTTATAGCTCAGAATGACACGAATCCAATGCTCACGTTAAACTAGCTCAATTTTCTATATTGTAACAAAATTTGTTACAGAAATATATTCGACAAAGCGTCCAAGTAATCAAATTTATCTAAAACTGCGTCATGCCATGCATTGTGCTTCATTTATATGCCTTTACTAGATGAGCATCAATGATCAGTTTAGAATGATCATTTTGACTAGTCGATCAACTTGACATGTCTGCAATAAATCATCTGTAACTTTAGATTTAGAACTTAGAATGACACAAATCCGAAGCCCACGTTAAGGTAGCTCAATTTTCTATATTATGACAAAATTTGAGACTGAAATAGATACGACAAAGCATATAAGTTATCCAATCGATCCAAAACTTCGTCATGCCATGCATTGTGCTTCATTTATATGCCCCTACTCAATTAGCACCAATGATCAGTTAAGAATTATCATTTTAACAGGCTGATCAACTTGACATTTCGTCACTAAATTATCCTTAAATTTTGATTTAGAGCTTAGAATGACAAAAATCCAAACCCCACGTTAAGCTAGCTCAATTTTCTATATTGTTACAAAACTTGAGACAGAAATAAATTCGACATAGCATCCAAGTAATCCATTCTATCTAGAACTACTTCATGCCAAGCATTGGGCTTCTTTATAAGCCTCTATTCAATGAGCACCAATGATCAGTTTAGAATGATCATCTTTACTGCCCAATCAACTTGATATTTCTGTACTAAATCTTCCATAACTTCTAATTTAGAGCTTAGAATGACACAAATCTAAAGCATACGTTAAGGTAGCTCAATTTTCTAAATTGTGACAAAATTTGAGATAGAAATAAATTCGACAAAACATCCAAGTTATCCAATCTATCCAGAACTGATTCATGCCATGCATTTGGCTTCATTTATAAGCCTTTACTCAACGAGCATCAATGATCAGATTAGAATGATCATTTTAATTGGCCAATCAATTTCTGCACTATATGGTCCATAACTTTTGATTTATAGCCCAGAATGACATGAATCCAATGCCCACGTTAAGCAAGCTCAATTTTCTATATTGTGACAAAATTTAAGATAGAAATAGATTTCACAAAGCGTCTAAGTAATTCAGTCTATCCAAAACTGCATCATGTCTTGCATTGTGCTTCATTTATAATCCGTTAGTCAATGAGCATCAAAGATCAGTTTAGAATAATCATTTTAACTGGTCGATCAACTTGACATATCCGCACTAAATCGTCCATAACTTTTCATTTAGAGCTTAGAATGACATAAATTCAAAGCCAACGTTAAGCTAGCTCAATTTTCTATATTGTGACAAATTTTGAGACAGAAATAGATACAAAAAACCATCAAGTAATCCAATCTATCCAGAAGTGCTTCATGCCATGAATTGTGCTTCATTTATAAGCCTTTACTTAATGAGCATCAGTTATCAGTTAAGAATGATCATTTTAACTGGCTGATCAACTTTACATGTCTGCACTATATCGTCCATAACTTTTGATTTATAGATCGGAATGCATGTATACAATGCCCACGTTAAACTAGCTCAATATTCTATATTGTGAAAATCTTAGACATTGTAGTTTCGAAAAAAGTTTTCAAGTAATCCAATCTATCCAGAACTGCTTCATGCCATGCATTGTGCTTCATTTATACACCGTTACTCAATGAGAATCAGTGATCAGTTTAAAATGATCATTTTAACTGGCCGATCAACTTGACATGTCCGCACTATACCGTCCGTAACATTTGATTTAAATCTTAGAATGACACAAATCCAAGGCCCAGATTAAGCTAACTCAATTTTCTATATTGTGACAAAATTTGAGGGAGAAATAGATACGATAAACTGTCAAGTAATCCAATATATCCGGAACTGCTTCATGCCATGAATTGTTCTTCATTTATAAACCTTTACTTAATGAGCATCAATGATCAGTTTAGAATGAACATTTTAAGTGGCCAATCAACTTGACATGTCTCAACTATATCGTTCGTAACTTTTAATTTATAGCTCATAATGACACGAATCCGATGCCCACGTTAAACTAGCTCAATTTTGTATATTGTCAGAAAAATTGAGACAGTAATAGGTTAGACAAAGCGTCTAAGTAATCCAATCTATTAAAAACTGCATCATGTCATGAATTGTGCTTCATTTAGAACCTTTTACTCAATGAGCATCAATGATCAGTTTATAATAATCATTTTAACTGGCCAATCAACTTGACATGTCGGCACTATATCGTCCGTAACTTTGGATTTAGAACTTAGAATGACACAAATCCAAAGCCCACGTTAAACTAGCTCAATTTTCTATATCATGACAAAATATGAGAAAGAAATAGATACGAAAAAGCGTCAAGTACTCCAATCTATCGAAAACATCGTCATGCCATGCATTGTGCTTCATTTATAAGCCTCTACTCAATGAGCACCAATGATCAGTTAAGAATTATCATTTTAGCTGCCCGATCAACTTGAAATTTCCGCACTAAATCATCCGTAACTTTTGATTTAGAGCTTAGAATGACACAAATCCAAAGCCCACGTTAAGCTAGCTCAATTTTCTATATTGTGAAGAAACTTGAGACCGAAATAGATTCGACAAAGCATCCAAGTAATCCATTCTATCCCGAACTACTTCATGCCAAGCATTGTGCTTCTTTATAAGCCTTTACTCAATAAGCATCAATGATCAGTTAAGAATGATCATTTTAACAGGCGATCAACTTGGCATGCCAGCACCATATCGTTAATCTAGTTCAATTTTCTATTTTGTTACAAAATTTAAGACAGATTTTGACAATGCATCGAAGTAATCCAATCTATCCAGAACTGCTTCATGCCGTGCATTGTACTTCATTTATAATCCTTTACTCATTGAGCATCAATGATTAGTTTAGAATAATCATTTTAACTGGCCGATATACTTGACCTGCCTGCACTATATCGTGCATAACTTTTGATTTATAGATCAGAATGACACGAATCCAATGCCCACGTTAAGCTAGCTCAATTTTCTATATTGTGACAAAATTTGAGACAAAAATAGATTCGACAGAGCATCCAAGAAATCCAATCTATCCAGAACTGCTTCATGCCTTGCATTATGCTTCATTTATAAGCCGTTACTCAATGAGCATCAAAGATCAGTTTAGAATGATCATTTTAATTGGCAGATAAACATGAAATGTCCGCACTAAATCATTCATAACTTTTGATTTAGAGCTTAGAATGACACAAATCGAAAGCCAACGTTAAGCTAGGTCAATTTTATATATTTTGACAAAATTTGAGACTGAAACAGATTCAACAATGCATCCAAGTAATACAACCTATCCAGAACTGCTCCATGCCATGCATTGGGCTTCATTTATAAGCCTTTACTCAATGAGCATCAATGATCAGTTTAAAATGATCATTTTAACTGGCCGATCAACTTGACATGTTGGCACTAGATCGTCCGTAACTTTGGATTTAAAACTTAGAGTGATACAAATCCAAAGCCCACGTTAAGCTAACTCAATTTTCTGTATTGCACAACATTTTAGACAAAAATAGATTCAACAAATCGTCAAAGTAATCCAATCTATCCAAAACTGCGCCATGCCTTGCATTGTGCTTCATTTATAAGCCGTTACTCAATGAGCATCAATGATCAGTTTAGAATAATCGTTTTAACTGGCCGATCAACATGACATGTCATCACTAAATCGTCCATAACTTTTGATTTAGAGCTTAGAATGACAAAAATCCAAGACCCACGTTAAGCTAGCACAATTTTCTGCCTTGTGACAAAATTTGAGAAAGAAATAGATACAAAAAATTTTCAAGTTATCCAATCTATCCAAAACTTCGTCATGCCATGCATAGTGCCTCATTTATAAGCTTTTACTCGATGAGCATCAATGATCAGTTTAGAATGATCATTTTAACAGGCCGATAAACTTAATATGTCTGCACTATATCGTCCATAACTTTTGATTTATAGCTCAGAATGACACGAATCCAATGTCCACTTTAAGCTAGCTCAGTTTTCTATATTGTGACAAAACCTGAGACAGAAATGGATTCGACAAAGCGTTCAAGTAATTCAATCTATCCAAAACAACATCATGCCTTGCATTGTGCTTCATTTCTAAGCCTTACTCAATGAGCATCAATGATCAGTTGAGAATGATCATTTTAACTGGCCGATCAACTTGACATGTTCGCACTAAATTGTGCATAACTTTTGATTTAGAGCTTAGACTTATAGAAATCCAAAGCCCACATTAAGCTAGCTCAATTTTCTATATTGTGACAAGTTTGAGACAGAAATACATTGGACAAAGCATCCAAGTAATCCAATCTATAAAGAACTGTTTCATGCCATGCATTGTGCTTCATTTACAAGCCTTTACTCAATGAGCATCAATGATTAGTTTAGAATGATCATTTTAATTGGCCGATCAACTTGACATTTCTGCACTATATCGTCTATAACTTTTGATTTATAGCTCTGAATGAAACGAATCTAGTACCCACGTTAAGCTAGCTCAATTTTCTATATTGTGACAATTTTGAGAATGAAATAGATTCGACAAATCGTCCAAGTAATCTAATCTATCCAAAACTGCGGCATGCCTTGCATTGTGCTTCATTTGCCGTTAGTCAATGACCATCAATGATTAGTTTATAATGATCATTTTAATTGGCTGATCAACTTGACATTTCCGCACTAAATCCTCCATGAATTCCGATTTAGAGCTTAGAATGACACGAATCCAATGCCCACGTTAAGGTAGCTCAATTTTCTATATTGTGTCAAAATTTAAGAAAACAATAGATTCGACAAAGCGTCCAAGTAATTCAATCTATCTAAAACTGCGTCATGCCTTGCGTTATGCCTTATTTATAAGCCGTTACTCAATGAGCATCAATGATCAGTTTAGAATGATCATCTTAACTGGCCGATCAACTTGACATGTATGCACTATATCGTCCATAACTTTAGATTTAGAACTCAGAATGACACAAATCCAAAGCCCACGTTAAGCTAGCTCAATTTTCTATGTGGTGGCAAAATTTTAGAGAAAAATAGATTCGACAAAGTGTCCAAGTAATACATTCTAACCAAAACTGCGTCGTGCCTTGCCTTGTGCTTATTTATAAGCCGTTACTCAATGAGCATCGATGATTAGTTTAGAATGATCATTTTAACTGGACAATCAACTTAACATGTCCGCACTAAATTGTCCATAACTATTTATTTTCTTAGAATGACTCGAATCCAAATCCTACGTTAAGCTAGCTCAATTTCCTATATTGTGACAAAATTTGAGACAGAAATTGATTTGACAAAGCATCAAAGAAATCCAATCTATCCAGAACTGCTTCATGCCATGCATTACGCTTCATTTTATAAGCTTTTACTCAATGAGCAACAATGATGAGTTTAGAATGATCATTTTAACTGGCCGAGCAACTTGACATGTCTGCACTATATCATCCATAACTTTTGATTTATGGCTCTATATGACACGAATCCAATGCCCACGTTAAGCTAACTCAATTTTCTATATTGTGACAAAATTTGAGACAGAAATAGATTCGACAAAGCGATGTAGTAACTGAATCTATCAGAAACTGCATCATGCCTTGCATTAGGCTTCATTTAAATGCCGTTACTCAATGAGCATCAATGATCAGTTTAGAATGATCATTTTAACTGGCTGATCAACTTGACATGTCATCACTAAATAGTTCATTACTTTTGATTTATAGCTCAGAATGACACGAATCCAATGTCCTTGTTAAGCTAGCTCAATTTTCTATATTGTGACAAAATTTGAGATAGAAATGGATTCGGCAAGGCGTCCAAGTAATTTAATCTATCCAAAACAGCAACATGCCTTCCATTGTGCTTCATTTATAAGCCTTACTCAATGAGCATCAATGATCAGTTTAGAATGATTATTTTAACTGGCCGATCAACTTGACATGTCCGCACTAAATCGTGCATAACTTTTGTTTCAGAGCTTAGACTGATACAAATCCAAAGCCCACGTTATCTAGCTCAATTTTCTATATTTTGACAAACATTTGAGATAGAAATAGATTCGACAAATCATCCAAGTAATCCAATCTATCCAGAACTGTTTCATGCCATGCATTGTGGTTCATTTACAAGCCTCTACTCAATGAGCATAAATGATTAGTTTAGAATGATCATTTTAATTGGTCGATCAACTTGACATGTCTGCACTATATTGTCTATAACTTTTGATTGATAGCTCTGAATGACACAAATCTAGTGCCCATGTTAAACTAGCTCAATTTTCTATATTGTGACAAATTTTGAGAATGAAATAGATTCGACAAATCGTCAAACTAATCTAATCTATCCAAAACTGCGGCATGCCTTGCATTGTGCTTCATTTGCCCTTAGTCAATGACCATCAATGATTAGTTTAGAATGATCATTTTAACTGGCCGATCAACTTGACATTTCCGCACTAAATCCTCCATGAACTCTGATTTAGAGCTTAGAATGACACAAATCCAATGCCCACGTTAAGGTAGCTCAATTTTCTATATTGTGTCAAAATTGAAGAAAAATATAGATTCGACAAAGCGTTCAAGTAATTCAATCTATCCAAAACTGTGTCATGCCTTGCATTATGCCTGATTTATAAACCGTTACTCAATGAGCATCAATGATCAGTTTAGAATGATCATTTTAACTGGCCGATCAACTAGACATGTATGCACTATATCGTCCGTAACTTTAGATTTAGAAGTCAGAATGACACAAATCCAAAGCCCACGTTAAGCTAGCTCAATTTTTTATGTGGTGGCAAAATTTGAAAGAAAAAATAGATTCGACAAAGCGTCCAAGTAATCCAATCAAACCAAACAGCGTCATGCCTTGCATTGTGCTTATTTATAACCCGTTACTCAATGAGCATCGATGATCAGTTTAGAACGATCATTTTAACTGGCCGATTAACTTGACATGTCCACACTAATTCGTCCATAACTATTGATTTCGAGCTTAGAATGACTCGACTCCAAAGCTGACGTTATGCTAGCTCAATTTCCTATATTGTGACAAAATCTGAGACAGAAATAGATTCGACAAAGCATCGAAGAAATCCAATCTATCCAGAACTGCTTCATGCCATGCATTATGCTTCATTTATAAGCCTTTACTCAATGAGCATCAATGATGAGTTTAGAATGATCATTTTAACTGGCCGAGTAACTTGACATGTCTGCACTATATCATTTATAACGTTTTATTTGTGGCTCTGAATGACACGAATCAAATTCCCACATTAAGGTAGCTCAATTTTCTATATTATGACAAAATTTGAGACAAAAATAGATTCGATAAAGTGTCCAAGTAATTCAATCTATCCAAAACTGCATCATTCCTTGCATTGTGCTTCATTTAAAAGCCGTTACTCAATGAGCATCAATGATCAGTTTAGAATGATCATTTTAACTTACCGATCAACTTCACATGTATGCACTATATCGTCTGTAACTTTAGATTTAGAACTCAGAATGACACAAATCCAAAGCCCACGTTAAGCTAGCTCAATTTTCTATGTGTTGGCAAAATTTGAGAGCAAAATAGACTCGACAAAGAGTCCAAGTACTCCAATATATCCAAAACTGCGTCATACCTTGCATTGTTCTTCATTTATAAGCCGTTACTCAATGAGCATCAATGATCAGTTTAGAATGATTATTTTAACTTGTCGATAACCTTCACATGTCTGCAGTATATCGTCTGTAACACTAGATTTAGAACTCAGAATGATACAAATCCAAAGCCAACGTTAAGCTAGCTTAATTTTCTATATGGTGGCAATATTTGGGAGAAAAATAGATTTGACAAAGAGTCCAAGTAATCCAATCTATCAAAAACTGCGTCATACCTTGCATTGTGCTTCATTTATAAGCCGTTACTCAATCAGCATCAATGATCTGATTAGAATGATCATTTTAAGTAGCCAATCAACTTGACATTTCTGCACTATATGGTGCATAACTTTTGGTTTATAGCCCAGAATGACATGAATCCAATGCCCACGTTAAGCAAGCTCAATTTTCTATATTGTGACAAAATTTAAGATAGAAAATACAAAATCTGGAAAGCTGCAGAGATGACAAAAAGATAGATTTGACAAAGCGTCTAAGTAATTCAGTCTATCCAAAACTGCATCATGTCTTGCATTGTGCTTCATTTATAATCCGTTACTCAATTAGCATCAAAGATCAGTTTAGAATAATCATTTTAACGGGTCGATCAACTTGACATTTCCGCACTAAATCGTCCATAACTTTTGATTTAGAGCTTAAAATGACACAAATTCAAAACCCACGTTAAGGTAACTCAATTTTCATCATTGTGACAAAATTTGAGACTGAAATAGATTGGACAAAGCATCCAAGTAATCCAATCTATCCAGAACTGCTTCATGCTGTGCATTGTGCTTCATTTATAAGCCTTTACTCAATGAGCATCAATGATCAGCTTATAATGATCATTTTAACTGGCGACCAACTTCACATGTTGGAACTATATCGTCGGTAACTTTGGATTTAAAACATAGAATGACACAAATCCAAAGTCCATGTTAAGCTAGCTTAATTTTCTGTATTGTGACAAAATTTGAGACCGTAATATATTTTCGACAAAGCGTCCAAGTAATCAAATCTATCCAAAACTGTGTCATGTCTTGCATTGTGCTTCATTTATAAGCCGTTACTCACTTAGCATCAATAATCAGTTTAGAATGATCAATTAAACTGGCCGATCAACTTGACATTTTAGTACTAAATCGTCCATAACTTTTGATTTAGAGCTTAGAATGACACAAATCGAAAGCCAACGTTAAGCTAGCTCAATTTTCTATATTGTGACAAAATTTGAGACAGAAATAGATACAAAAAACCATCAAGTAATCCAATCTATCCAGAAGTGCTTCATGCCATGAATTGTGCTTCATTTATAAGCCTTTACTTAATGAGCATCAGTTATTAGTTAAGAATGATCACTTTAACTGGCCGATCAACTTTACATGTCTGCACTATATCGTCCATAACTTTTGATTTATAGCTCGGAATGCATGTATACAATGCCCACGTTAAACTAGCTCAATTTTCTATATTGTGAAAATTTTAGACATTGTAGATTCGAAAAAAGTGTCCAAGTAATCCAATCTATCCAGAACTGCTTCATGCCATGCATTGTGCTTCATTTATACACCATTACTCAATGAGCATCAGTGATCAGTTTAAAATGATCATTTTAACTGGTCGATCAATTTGACATGTCCGCACTATACCGTCCGTAACATTTGATTTTAATCTTAGAATGACACAAATCCAAGGCCCAAATTAAGCTAACTCAATTTTCTATATTGTGACAAAATTTTGAAGGACAAATAGAGACGATAAACTGTCAAGTAATCCAATATATCCGGAATTGCTTCATGCCATGAATTGTGCTGCATTTATACACCTTTACTTAATGAGCATCAATGATCAGTTTAGAATGAACATTTTAACTGGCCAATCAACTTGACATGTCTCAACTATATCGTTCGTAACTTTTAATTTATAGCTCATAATGACACGAATCCGATGCCCACGTTAAACTAGCTCAATTTTGTATATTGTCACAAAAATTGAGACAGTAATAGGTTAGACAAAGCATCTAAGTAATCCAATCTATTAAAAACTGCGTCATGCCATGAATTGTGCTTCATTTAGAACCTTTTACTCAATGAGCATCAATGATCAGTTTATAATAATCATTTTTACTGGCCAATCAACTTGACATGTCGGCACTATATCGTCCGTAACTTTGGATTTAGAACTTAGAATGACACAAATCCAAAGCCCACGTTAAACTAGCTAAATTTTCTATATCGTGACAAAATATGAGAAAGAAATAGATACAAAAAGCATCAAGTACTCCAATCTATCCAAAACATCGTCATGCCATGCATTGTGCTTCATTTATAAGCCTCTACTCAATGAACACCAATGATCAGTTAAGAATTATCATTTCAGCTGCCCGATCAACTTGAAATTTTTGCACTAAATCATCCGTAACTTTCGATTTAGAGCTTAGAATGACACAATTCCAAAGCCCACGTTAAGCTAGCTCAATTTTCTATATTGTGAAGAAATTTGAGACCGAAATAGATTCGACAAAGCATCCAAGTAATCCATTCTATCCTGAACTACTTCATGCCAAGCATTGTGCTTCTTTATAAGCCTTTACTCAATAAGCATCAATGATCAGTTAAGAATGATCATTTTAACAGGCGATCAACTTGGCATGCCAGCACCATATCGTTAATCAAGTTTAATTTTCTGTTTTGTTACAAAATTTAAGACAGATTTTGACAAAGCATCCAAGTAATCCAATCTATCCACAACTGCTTCATGCCGTGCATTGTACTTCATTTATAAGCCTTTACTCATTGAGCATCAATGATTAGTTTAGAATAATCATTTTAACTGGCCGATATACTTAACCTGCCTGCACTATATCGTGCATAACTTTTGATTTATAGATCAGAATGACACAAATCCAATGCCCACGTTAAGCTAGATCAATTTTCTATATTGTGACAAAATTTGAGACAAAAATAGATTCGACAAAGCATTCAAGAAATCCAATCTATCCAGAACTGCTTCATGCCTTGCATTATGCTTCATTTATAAGCCGTTACTCAATGAGCATCAAAGATCAGTTTAGAATGATCATTTTAATTGGCAGATCAACATGAAATGTCCGCACTAAATCGTTCATAACTTTTGATTTAGACCTTAGAATGACACAAATCCAAAGCCAACGTTAAGCTAGGTCAATTTTCTATATTTTGACAAAATTTGAGTTTGAAACAGATTCGACAATGCATCCAAGTAATACAATCAATCCAGAACTGCTTCATGCCATGCATTGGGCTTCATTTATTAGCCTTTACTCAATGAACATCAATGATCAGTTTATAATGATCATTTTAACTGGCCGATCAACTTGACATGTTGGCGCTAGATCATCCGTAACTTTGGATTTAAAACTTAGAGTGATACAAATCCAATGCCCACGTTAAGCTAACTGAATTTTCTGTATTGCACAACATTTTAGACAAAAATAGATTCGACAAATCATCCAAGTAATCCAATCTATCCAAAACTGCGCATGCCTTGCATTGTGCTTCATTTATAAGCCGTTACTCAATGAGCATCAATGATCAGTTTAGAATGATCATTTTAACTGGCCGATCAACATGACATCTCATCACTAAATCGTCCATAGCTTTTGATTTAGAGCTTAGAATGACACAAATCCAAGACCCACGTTAAGCTAGCACAATTTTCTGCCTTGTGACAAAATTTGAGAAAGAAATAGATACAAAAATTTGTCAAGTTATCCAATCTATCGAAAACTTCGTCATGCCATGCATAGTGCCTCATTTATAAGCCTTTACTCAATGAGCATCAATGATCAGTTTAGAATGATCATTTTAACAGGCGATAAACTTAATGTGTCTGCACTATATCGTCCATAACATTTGATTTATAGCTCCGAATGACACGAATCCAATGTCCATGTTAAGCTAGCTCAGTTTTCTATATTGTGACAAAACTTGAGACAGAAATGGATTCGACAAAGCATTCAAGTAATTCAATCTATCCAAAACAACATCATGCCTTGCATTGTGCTTCATTTATAAGCCTTACTCAATGAGCATCAATGATCAGTTGAGAATGATCATTTTAACTGGCCGATCAACTTGACATGTATGCACTATACCGTCCATAACTTTAGATTTAGAACTCAGAATGACACAAATCCAAAGCCCACGTTAAGCTAGCTCAATTTTCTATGTGGTGGCAAAATTTTAGAGAAAAATAGATTCGACAAAGCGTCCAAGTAATCCATTCTAACCAAAACTGCATTGTGCCTTGCCTTGGGCTTATTTACAAGCCGTTACTCAATGAGCATCGATGATTAGTTTAGAATGATCATTTTAACTGGACGATCAACTTGACATGTCCGCACTAAATCGTCCATAACTATTGATTTACAGCTTAGAATAACTCGAATCCAAATCCTACGTTAAGCTAGCTCAATTTCCTATATTGTGACAAAATTTGAGACAGAAATAGATTCGACAAAGCATAAAAGAAATCCAATCTATCCAGAACTGCTTCATGCCATGCATTATGCCTCATTTTATAAGCCCTTACTCAATGAGCATCAATGATGAGTTTAGAATGATCATTTTAACTGGCCGAGCAACTTGACATGTCTGCACTATATCATCCATAATTTTTGATTTATGGCTCTGAATGACACTAATCCAATGCCCACGTTAAGCTAACTAAATTTTCTATATTGTGACAAAATTTGAGACAGAAATGATTCGACAAAGCGTTGTAGTAATGGAATCTATCCAAAACTGCATAATGCCTTGCATTGTACTTCTTTTATAAGCCGTTACTCAATGAGCATCAATGATCAGTTTAGAATGATCATTTTAACTAGCCGATCAACTTCACATGTCTGTACTATATCATCCATAAATTTTGATTTATAGCTCAGAATGACACGAATCTAATGCCCACGTTTAGCTAACTCAATTTTCTAAATTGTGACAAAATTTGAGACAGAAATAGATTCGACAAAGCGTCCAAGTAATTGAATCTTTCAAAAACTGCATCATACCTTGCATTGTGCTTCTTTTATTCCGTTACTCAATGAGCATAAATGATCAGTTTAGAATGATCATTTTAAATGGCCGATCAACTTGACATGTCATCACTAAATCGTTCATAACTTTTGATTTAGAACTTAGAATGACACAAATCCAAGACCCACGTTAAGCTAGCATAATTTTCTGTCTTGTGACAAAATTTGACAAAAAAGAGATACAAAAAATCGTCAAGTTATCCAATCTATCCAAAACTTCGTCATGGCATGCATAGTGCTTCATTTATAAGCTTTTACTCAATGAGCATCAATGATCAGTTTAGAATGATCATTTTAACTGGACGATCAACTTGACATGTCCGCACTAAATCGTCCATAACTATTGATTTAGAGCTTAGAATGACTCGAATCCAAATCCTACGTTAAGCTAGCTTAATTTCATATATTGTGACAAAATTTGAGACAGAAATAGATTCGACAAAGCATCAAAGAAATCCAATCTATCCAGAACTGCTTCATGCCATGCATTATGCTTCATTTATAAGCCTTTACTCAATGAGCATCAATGATGAGTTTAGACTGATCATTTTAACTGGCCGAGCAACTTGACATATCTGCACTATATCATCCATAACTTTTGATTTATGGCTCTGAATGACACGAATTCAATGCCCACGTTAATCTATCTCTATTTTCTATATTTTGAAATAATTTGAGACAGAAATAGATTCGACAAAGTATCCAAGTAATCCAATCTATCCAAAATTGTTTCATGCCATGCATTGTGCTTTATTTAAAAGACTTTACTCAATGAGTATCAATGATCTGTTTACAATGATCATTTTAACTGGCCGAGCAACTTGACATGTCTTCACTATATCATCCGTAACTTTTGATTTATAACTCAGAATGACACGAATTTAATGCCCACGTTAAGCTAGCTCAATTTTCTATATTGTGACAAAATTTGAGATAGAAATAGATTCGACTAAGCATCCACGTAATCCAATCTATCCAAAACTGTGTCTTGCCATGCATTGTGCTTTATTAGTAAGCCTTTACTCAATGAGCATCAATGATCAGTTTAGAAAGATTTTTTTAACTGGCCAATCAACTTGACATCTCTGCACCATCAATCGTCCGTAACTTTGGATTTAAAACTCAGAATGACACAAATCCAATGCCCACGTTAAGCAAGCTCAATTTTCTATATTGTGACAAAATTTGAGATAGAAATGATTCGACAAAGCGTCCAAGTAATCCCATCTATCAGAAACTGCGTCATGCCTTGCATTGTGCCTCATTTAAAAGCCGTTAGTTAATGAGCATCAATGACCAGTTTAGATTGATCATTTTAACTGGCCGATCAACTTGACATGTCCGCACTAAATCGTCCATAACTTTTGATTTAGAGCTTATACTGATACAAATCCAAATCCCAAGTTAAATTAGCTCAATTTTCTATATTGTGACAAAATTTGAGATAGAAATAGATATAACAAAGCGTCCAAGTTATCCAATCTCTCCAAAACTTCGTCATGCCATGCATTGTGCTTCATTTATAAGCCTCTATTCAATGAGAACCAATGATCAGTTAAGAATGATCATTTTAACTGGCTGATCAACTTTACATGTCTGCATTAAATCGTCTGTAACTTTTTATTTAGAGCTCATAAGACACAAATCCAAAGCCCATGCTAATCTATCTCTATTTTCTATATTTTAAAAAAATTTGAGACAGAAATAGATTCGACAAAGTATCCAAGTAATCCAATCTATCCAAAATTGTTTCATGCCATGCATTGTGCTTTATTTATAAGCTTTTACTCAATGAGCATCAATGATCTGTTTACAATGATCATTTTAACTGGCCGAGTAACTTGACATGTCTTCACTATATCATCCGTAACTTTTGATTTATACCTCAGAATGACACGAATTTAATGCCCACGTTAAGCTAGCTCAATTTTCTATATTGTGACAAAATTTGAGATAGAAATAGATTCGACTAAGCATCCACGTAATCCAATCTATCCAAAACAGTGTATTGCCATGCATTGTGCTTTATTAGTAAGCCTTTACTCAATGAGCATCAATGATCAGTTTCGAAAGATTGTTTTAACTGGGCGATCAACTTGACATGTCTGCACCAAATCGTCCGTAACTTTGGATTTAAAACTCAGAATGACACAAATCCAATGCCCACGTTAAGCTAGCTCAATTTTCTATATTGTGACAGAATTTGAGATAGAAATGATTCGACAAAGCGTCCAAGTAATCCCATCTATCAGAAACTTCGTCATGCCTTGCATTGTGCCTCATTTAAAAGCCGTTACTCAATGAGCATCAATGACTAGTTTAGATTGATCATTTTAACTGGCCGATCGACTTGATATGTCCGCACTAAATCGTCCATAAGTTTTGATATAGAGCTTATTCTGATACAAATCCAAATCCCACGTTAAATTAGCTCAATTTTCTATATTATGACAAAATTTGAGATAGAAATAGATATGACAAAGTGTCCAAGTTATCCAATCTCTCCAAAACTTCGTCATGCCATGCATTGTGCTTCATTTATAAGCCTCTATTCAATGAGCACCAATGATCAGATAAGAATGATCATTTTAACTGGCTGATCAACTTTACATGTCTACATTAAATCGTCCGTAACTTTTTATTTAGAGCTCATAAGACACAAATCCAAAGCCCTCGTTAATCTATCTCTATTTTCTATATTTTCAAAAAATTTGAGACAGAAATAGATTCGACAAAGTATCCAAGTAATCCAATCTATCCAAAATTGTTTCATGCCATGCATTGTGCTTTATTTATATGCCTTTACTCAATGAGCATCAATGATCTGTTTACAATGATCATTTTAACTGGCCGAGCAACTTGACATGTCTTCACTATATCATCCGTAACTTATTATTTATACATCAGAATGACACGAATTTAATGCCCACGTTAAGCTGGCTCAATTTTCTATATTGTGACAAAATTTGAGATAGAAATAGATTCGACTAAGCATCCACGTAACCCAATCTATCCAAAACTCTATCTTGCCATGCATTGTGCTTTATTAGTAAGCCTTTACTCAATGAGCATCAATGATCAGTTTAGAAAGATTGTTTTAACTGGCCGATCAACTTGACATGTCTTCACCAAATTGTCCGTAACTTTGGATTTAAAACTCAGAATGACACAAATCCAATGCCCAGGTTAAGCTAGCTCAATTTTCTATATTGTGACAAAATTTGAGATAGAAATGATTCGACAAAGCTTCCAAGTAATCCCATCTATCAGAAACTGCGTCATGCCTTG
Source organism: Pugionium dolabratum (assembly GCA_018901945.1). Lineage (NCBI taxonomy): Eukaryota > Viridiplantae > Streptophyta > Magnoliopsida > Brassicales > Brassicaceae > Pugionium > Pugionium dolabratum. Next base: position 1,243,990 of record JAEVFF010000089.1, on the reverse strand, counting down.
CATTATGCCTCATTTAAAAGCCGTTACTCAATGACCATCAATGACCAGTTTAGATTGATCATTTTAACTGGCCGATCAACTTGTCATGTCTAAACTAAATTGTCCGTAACTTGGGATTTAGAAATCAGAATGACACAAATCCATAGCCCACATTAAGTTAGCTTAATTTTCTATGTTGTGACAAAATTTGAGACAGAAATAGAATCGACAAAGCGTCCAAGTNTAAACTACTTCAATTTTCTATATTGTGATAAAATTTGAGATAAAAATAGAGACGACAAAGCGTCCAAATAATCCAATCTATCCAAAACTGCGCCATGCCATGTATTGTACTTCAATTATAAGCCTTTACTCAATGACCATCAAAGATCACTTTAGAATGATCATTTTAACGGGCCGATCAACTTCACATGTCCGCACAAAATCTTCTATAACTTCTGATTATGAGCTTAGACTGACACAAATCCCAAGCCCACGTTACACTAGATCAATTTTCTAGATTCGACAAAGCATCTAAGTAATCCAATCTATCCAGAAATGCTTCATGCCATGCATTGTGCTTCATTTATAAGCCTTTACTCACTGAGCATCAATGATAAATTTAGAATGATTATTTTAATTGTCCGATCAACTTGACATGTATGCACTATATCGTCCGTAACTTTGGATTTAAAACTCAGAATGACAAAAATCCAAAGCCCACGTTAAGCTAGCTCAGTTTTCAATATGGTGACAAAATTTGAGACAAAAACAGATTCGAAAAAGCGTCCTAGTAATCTAATCTATCCAAAATTTCGTCATGTCTTGCATTGTGCTTCATTTATAAGCCGTTACTCAATGAGCATCAATGATCAGTTTAGAATGATCATTTTAATTAGCCAATCAACTTAACATTTTCGCAATAAATCGTCCATAACTTCTGATTTAGAGCTTAGAAAGACACAAAGCCAAAGCCCACATTAAGCTAGCTCAATTTTCTATAATGTGACAAATTTTGAACTGAAATAGATTCGACAAAGCATCCAAGTAATCCAATCTATCCAAAACTGCGTCATGGCTTGCATTGTGCTTCATTTATAAGCCGTTACTCAATGAGCATCAATGATCAGTTTAGAATGACCATTTTAACTGACCGATTAACTTGACATGTCTACACTATATTGTCCGTAACTTTGGATTTAGAACTCAGAATGACACAAATCCAAATCCCCCATTAAGCTAGCTCAGTTTTCTATATGGTGACAAAATTTGATACCAAAATAGATTCAACAAAGCGTCCAAGTAATCCAATCTATCCAAAACTGCGTCATGCCTTGAATTGTGCTTCATTTATAAGCCGATAGTCAATGAGCATCAATGATAAGTTTAGAATGATCATTTTAACTCGCCGACCAACTTGACATGTTCGCACCATATCTCCCATAACTTTTGATTTAGAGCTTAGAATGACCCAAATCCAAAGCCCACGTTAATTTAGCTCAATTTTATATGTTGTGACAAAATTTGAGACAGAAATATATTTGACAAATCGTCGAAGTAATCCAATCTATCCAAAACTGCGTCATGCCATGCATTGTGCTTCATTTATAAGCCTTTACACTAAGGGTATCAATGATCAGTTTGGAATGATCATTTTAACTGGCCGATCAACTTGACATGTCCGCACAAGATCGTCCATCACTTTTGATTTAGAGCTTACAATGACACGAATCCAACGCCCACGTTAAGCTAGATCAATTTTCTATATTGTGACAAAATTTGAGATAGAAATAGATACGACAATGGGTCCAAGTTATCCAATCTATCTAGAACTTCGTCACGCCATGCATTGTGCTTCATTTACAAACCTATACTCAAGAAGCACCAACGCCGAGATGTGAGGTGCAGGTGATGATGATCACCCCGGGATAATGATCAGTTAAGAATGATCATTTAACTGTCCGATCGACTTGAAATGTACGCACTAAATTGTCCATAACTTTTGATTTGGAGCTCAGAATGACACAAATCCAAAGCCCACATTAAGCTAGATCAATTTTCTATATTGTGCCAAAATTTAAGAAAGAGATTGATTTGACAAAGCGTCTATGTAATCCAATCTATCCAAAACTGCGTCATGCCATGCATTATACTTCATTTATAAGCATCTACTCAATGAGCACCAATGATCAGTTAAAACTGATCATTTTAACTCTCCGATCAGCTTGACATGTCCGCACTAAATCAACCGTTACTTTTGAGTTAGAGCTTGGAATGACACAAATGCAAAGCCCACGTTAAACTACTTCAATTTTCTATATTGTGATAAAATTTGAGATAAAAATAGAGACGACAAAGCGTCCAAATAATCCAATCTATCCAAAACTGCGCCATGCCATGTATTGTACTTCAATTATAAGCCTTTACTCAATGACCATCAAAGATCACTTTAGAATGATCATTTTAACGGGCCGATCAACTTCACATGTCCGCACAAAATCTTCGATAACTTCTGATTATGAGCTTAGACTGACACAAATCCCAAGCCCACGTTACACTAGATCAATTTTCTAGATTCGACAAAGCATCTAAGTAATCCAATCTATCCAGAAATGCTTCATGCCATGCATTGTGCGTCATTTATAAGCCTTTACTCACTGAGCATCAATGATAAATTTAGAATGATTATTTTGATTGTCCGATCAACTTGACATGTATGCTCTATATCGTCCGTAACTTTGGATTTAAAACTCAGAATGACAAAAATCCAAAGCCCACGTTAAGCTAGCTCAGTTTTCAATATGGTGACAAAATTTGAGACAAAAACAGATTCGAAAAAGCGTCCTAGTAATCTAATCTATCCAAAATTTCGTCATGTCTTGCATTGTGCTTCATTTATAAGCCGTTACTCAATGAGCATCAATGATCAGTTTAGAATGATCATTTTAACTAGCCAATCAACTTAACATTTTCGCAATAAATCGTCCATAACTTCTGATTTAGAGCTTAGAAAGACACAAAGCCAAAGCCCACATTAAGCTAGCTCAATTTTCTATAATGTGACAAATTTTGAAACTGAAATAGATTCGACAAAGCATCCAAGTAATCCAATCTATCCAGAACTACTTCATGCCATGCATTGTGCTTCATTTATAAGCCTTTATTCAATGAGCATCAATGATCAGTTTAGAATGACCATTTTAACTGACCGATCAACTTGACATGTCTACACTATATTGTCCGTAACTTTGGATTTAGAACTCAGAATGACACAAATCCAAAGCCCCCGTTAAGCTAGCTCAGTTTTCTATATGGTGACAAAATTTGAGACCAAAATAGATTCAACAAAGCGTCCAAGTAATCCAATCTATCCAAAACTGCGTCATGCCTTGAATTGTGCTTCATTTATAAGCCGATAGTCAATGAGCATCAATGATAAGTTTAGAATGATCATTTTAACTCGCCGACCAACTTGACATTTTCACACCATATCTCCCATAACTTTTGATTTAGAGCTTAGAATGACCCAAATCCAAAGCCCACGTTAATTTAGCTAAATTTTTCTATATTGTGACAAAATTTGAGACAGAAATATATTTGACAAATCGTCGAAGTAATCCAATCTATCCAAAACTACGTCATGCCATGCATTGTGCTTCATTTATAAGCCTTTACACTAAGGGTATCAATGATCAGTTTGGAATGATAATTTTAACCGGCCGATCAACTTGACATATCCGCACAAGATCGTCCATCACTTTTGATTTAGAGCTTACAATGACACGAATCCAACGCCCACGTTAAGCTAGATCAATTTTCTATATTGTGACAAAATTTGAGATAGAAATAGATACGACAAAGGGTCCAAGTTATCCAATCTATCTAGAACTTCGTCACGCCATGCATTGTGCTTCATTTACAAACCTATACTCAAGAAGCACCAACGCCGAGATGTGAGGTGCAGGTGATGATGATCACCCCGGGATAATGATCAGTTAAGAATGATCATTTAACTGTCCGATCAACTTGAAATGTACGCACTAAAACGTCCATAACTTTTGATTTGGAGCTCAGAAAGACACAAATCCAAAGCCCACATTAAGCTAGATCAATTTTCTATATTGTGCCAAAATTTAAGAAAGAGATTGATTTGACAAAGCGTCTATGTAATCCAATCTATCCAAAACTGCGTCATGCCATGCATTATACTTCATTTATAAGCATCTACTCAATGAGCACCAATGATCAGTTAAAACTGATCATTTTAACTCTCCGATCAGCTTGACATGTCCGCACTAAATCAACCGTAACTTTTGAGTTAGAGCTTGGAATGACACAAATGCAAAGCCCACGTTAAACTACTTCAATTTTCTATATTGTGATAAAATTTGAGATAAAAATAGAGACGACAAAGCGTCCAAATAATCCAATCTATCCAAAACTGCGCCATGCCATGCATTGTACTTCAATTATAAGCCTTTACTCAATGACCATCAATGATCACTTTAGAATGATCATTTTAACGGGCCGATCAACTTCACATGTCCGCACAAAATCGTCTATAACTTCTGATTATGAGCTTAGACTGACACAAATCCCAAGCCCACGTTACACTAGATCAATTTTCTAGATTCGACAAAGCATCCAAGTAATCCAATCTATCCAGAAATGCTTCATGCCATGCATTGTGCTTCATTTATAAGCCTTTACTCACTGAGCATCAATGATAAATTTAGAATGATTATTTTAATTGTCCGATCAACTTGGGATGTATGCACTATATCGTCCGTAACTTTGGATTTAAAACTCAGAATGACACAAATCCAAAGCCCACGTTAAGCTAGCTCAGTTTTCAATATGGTGACAAAATTTGAGACAAAAAAAGATTCGAAAAAGCGTCCTAGTAATATAATCTATCCAAAATTTCGTCATGTCTTGCATTGTGCTTCATTTATAAGCCGTTACTCAATGAGCATCAATGATCAGTTTAGAATGATCATTTTAACTAGCCAATCAACTTAACATTTTCGCAATAAATCGTCCATAACTTCTGATTTAGAGCTTAGAAAGACACAAAGCCAAAGCCCACATTAAGCTAGCTCAATTTTCTATAATGTGACAAATTTTGAAACTGAAATAGATTCGACAAAGCATCCAAGTAATCCAATCTATCCAAAACTGCGTCATGGCTTGCATTGTGCTTCATTTATAAGCCGTTACTCAATGAGCATCAATGATCAGTTTAGAATGACCATTTTAACTGACCGATCAACTTGACATGTCTACACTATATTGTCCGTAACTTTGGATTTAGAACTCAGAATGACACAAATCCAAAGCCCCCATTAAGCTAGCTCAGTTTTCTATATGGTGACAAAATTTGATACCAAAATAGATTCAACAAAGCGTCCAAGTAATCCAATCTATCCAAAACTGCGTCATGCCTTGAATTGTGCTTCATTTATAAGCCGATAGTCAATGAGCATCAATGATAAGTTTAGAATGATCATTTTAACTCGCCGACCAACCTGACATTTTCACACCATATCTCCCATAACTTTTGATTTTGAGCTTAGAATGACCCAAATTCAAAGCCCACGTTAATTTAGCTAAATTTTTCTATATTGTGACAAAATTTGAGACAGAAATATATTTGACAAATCGTCGAAGTAATCCAATCTATCCAAAACTACGTCATGCCATGCATTGTGCTTCATTTATAAGCCTTTACACTAAGGGTATCAATGATCAGTTTGGAATGATAATTTTAACCGGCCGATCAACTTGACATATCCGCACAAGATCGTCCATCACTTTTGATTTAGAGCTTACAATGACACGAATCCAACGCCCACGTTAAGCTAGATCAATTTTCTATATTGTGACAAAATTTGAGATAGAAATAGATACGACAAAGGGTCCAAGTTATCCAATCTATCTAGAACTTCGTCACGCCATGCATTGTGCTTCATTTACAAACCTATACTCAAGAAGCACCAACGCCGAGATGTGAGGTGCAGGTGATGATGATCACCCCGGGATAATGATCAGTTAAGAATGATCATTTAAATGTCCGATCAACTTGAAATGTACGCACTAAAACGTCCATAACTTTTGATTTGGAGCTCAGAAAGACACAAATCCAAAGCCCACATTAAGCTAGATCAAGTTTCTATATTGTGCCAAAATTTAAGAAAGATATTGATTTGACAAAGCGTCTATGTAATCCAATCTATCCAAAACTGCGTCATGCCATGCATTATACTTCATTTATAAGCATCTACTCAATGAGCACCAATGATCAGTTAAAACTGATCATTTTAACTCTCCGATCAGCTTGACATGTCCGCACTAAATCAACCGTAACTTTTGAGTTAGAGCTTGGAATGACACAAATGCAAAGCCCACGTTAAACTACTTCAATTTTCTATATTGTGATAAAATTTGAGATAAAAATAGAGACGACCAAAGCGTCCAAATAATCCAATCTATCCAAAACTGCGCCATGCCATGCATTGTACTTCAATGATAAGCCTTTACTCAATGACCATCAATGATCACTTTAGAATGATCATTTTAACGGGCCGATCCGCACAAAATCGTCTATAACTTCTGATTATGAGCTTAGACTGACACAAATCCCAAGCCCACGTTACACTAGATCAATTTTCTAGATTCGACAAAGCATCCAAGTAATCCAATCTATCCAGAAATGCTTCATGCCATGCATTTTGCTTCATTTATAAGCCTTTACTCACTGAGCATCAATGATAAATTTAGAATGATTATTTTAATTGTCCGATCAACTTGACATGTATGCACTATGTCGTCCGTAACTTTGGATTTAAAACTCAGAATGACACATATCCAAAGCCCACGTTAAGCTAGCTCAGTTTTCAATATGGTGACAAAATTTGAGACAAAAACAGATTCGAAAAAGCGTCCTAGTAATCTAATCTATCCAAAATTTCGTCATGTCTTGCATTGTGCTTCATTTATAAGCCGTTACTCAATGAGCATCAATGATCAGTTTAGAATGATCATTTTAACTAGCCAATCAACTTAACATTTTCGCAATAAATCGTCCATAACTTCTGATTTAGAGCTTAGAAAGACACAAAGCCAAAGCCCACATTAAGCTAGCTCAAATTTCTATAATGTGACAAATTTTGAAACTGAAATAGATTCGACAAAGCATCCAAGTAATCCAATCTATCCAAAACTACTTCATGCCATGCGTTGTGCTTCATTTATAAGCCTTTATTCAATGAACATCAATGATCAGTTTAGAATTACCATTTTAACTGACCGATCAACTTGACATGTCTACACTATATTGTCCGTAACTTTGGATTTAGAACTCAGAATGACACAAATCCAAAGCCCCCGTTAAGCTAGCTCAGTTTTCTATATGGTGAAAAAATTTGAGACCAAAATAGATTCAACAAAGCGTCCAAGTAATCCAATCTATCCAAAACTGCGTCATGCCTTGAATTGTGCTTCATTTATAAGCCGATAGTAAATGAGCATCAATGATAAGTTTAGTATGATCATTTTAACTCGCCGACCAACTTGACATGTTCGCACCATATCTCCCATAACTTTTGATTTAGAGCTTAGAATGACCCAAGTCCAAAGCCCACGTTAATTTAGCTAAATTTTTCTATATTGTGACAAAATTTGAGACAGAAATATATTTGACAAATCGTCGAAGTAATCCAATCTATCCAAAACTGCGTCATGCCATGCATTGTGCTTCATTTATAAGCCTTTACACTAAGGGTATCAATGATCAGTTTGGAATGATCATTTTAACTGGCCGATCAACTTGACATGTCCGCACAAGATCGTCCATCACTTTTGATTTAGAGCTTACAATGACACAAATCCAACGCCCACGTTAAGCTTGATCAATTTTCTTTATTGTGACAATATTGGAGATAGAAATAGATACGACAAAGGGTCCAAGTTATCCAATCTATCTAGAACTTCATCACGCCATGCATTGTGCTTCATTTACAAACCTATACTCGAGGAGCACCAACGCCGAGATGTGAGGTGCACGTGATGATGATCACCCCGGGATAATGATCACTTAAGAATGATCATTTAACTGTCCGATCAACTTGAAATGTACGCACTAAATCGTTCATAGCTTTTGATTTGGAGCTCAGAATGACACAAATCCAAAGCCCACATTAAGCTAGATCAATTTTCTATATTGTGCCAAAATTTAAGAAAGAGATTGATTTGACAAAGCGTCTATGTAATCCAATCTATCCAGAACTGCGTCATGCCATGCATTATACTTCATTTATAAGCATCTACTCAATGAGCACCAATGATCAGTTAAAACTGATCATTTTAACTCTCCGATCAGCTTGACATGTCCGCACTAAATCAACCGTAACTTTCGAGTTAGAGCTTGGAATGACACAAATGCAAAGCCCACGTTAAACTACTTCAATTTTCTATATTGTGATAAAATTTGAGATAAAAATAGAGACGACAAAGCGTCCAAATAATCCAATCTATCCAAAACTGCACCATGCTATGCATTGTACTTCAATTATAAGCCTTTACTCAATGACCATCAATGATCACTTTAGAATTATCATTTTTACTGGCTGATCAGCTTGACATGTTCGCGCAAAATCCTCCGTAACTTTTGATTTAGAGCTCAGAATGACACAAATCCAAAGCCCACGTTAAACTAGCTCAATTTTCTATATTGTGACAAGATTTAATACAGAAATAGATACAACAAAGCGTCCAAGTTATCCAATCTGTCCAAAACATCGTCATTCCATGCATTGTGCTTCATTTATAAGCCTCTACTCAATGGCCACCGATGATCAGTGAAGAATGATCATTTTAACTACTCGATCAACTTGACATGTCTGCACTAAATAATCCATAACTTTTGATTTAGATCTTAGAATGACAGAAATCCAAAGCCCACGTTAATCTAGCTGAATTTTCTATATTGTGACAAAATTTGAGACAGAATAGATACGACAAAGCATTCAAGTAATCCAATCTGTCCAGAACTGTGTCATGCCTTGCATTGTGATTCATTTATAAGCCATTACTCAATGAGCATCAATGATCAGCTTACAATTATCATTTTAACTGGCCGATCAACTTGACATGTCTGCACCAAATCGTCCATAACTTTTGATGGATAGCTCATAATGACACAAATTCAAAGGCCATATTAAACTAGCTCAATTTTCTAAACTGTGACAAAATTTGAGACAGAAATATATACGAGAAAGGGTCCAAGTTATCCAATATTCTATCTAAAACTTCGTCATGCCATTCATATTGCTTCATTTATAAACCTCTACTCAATATGCACCAATGATCAGTTAAGAATGATCATTTTAACTGGCCGATCAACTTGACATGCCCACACAAAATTGTCCATAAGTTTTTATTTAGAGCTTAGAATGACACAAATTCAAAGCCCACATTAAGCTAGCTCATTTTCTATATTGTGACAAAATTTCAGACAGAAATAGAAAGGACAAAGCATACAAGTTATCCAATCTATCCAAAACTTCGTCATGCCATGTATTTTGCTTCTTTTATACGCCTCTAATCAATGAGCACCAATGAATAGTTACGAATGATCATTTTAACTGGCCGATCAACTTGACATGTCCACACTAAATCGTCCGTAACTTTTGAGTTAGAGCTTAGAATGACACAAATCCAAAGCCCACGTTAAGCTAATTCAATTTTCAATATTGTGACAAAATTTGAGACAAAAATAGATACGACAAAGCAAGCAAGTTATCCAATCTATCCAAAACTGCGCTATGCCATGCATTGTGCTTCAATTATAAGCCTTTACTCAATAGGCATCATTGATCAGTTTAGAATGATCATTTTAACTGGCCGATCAACTTGACATGTCTGCACTATATCGTCCGTAACTTTTGATTTATAGCTCAGAATGACATGTCCAATGCCCACGTTAAGCTATCTCAATTTTCTATATTGTGAGATGGAAATAGATACGACAATGCGTCCAAGTTATCCAATCTACCCAAAACTTCGTCCCGGAATGCATTAGACTTCAATAATAAGCCTCTACTCAATGAGCACCAATGATCAGTTTTAGAATGATCATTTGAACTAGCTTTTCAACTTGACATCTCCGCACTAAATAGTCCGTAACTTTTGTTTTATAGCTTAGAATGATACGAATCCAATGCCCACGTTAAGCTAGATCAGTTTTCTATATTGTGACAAAATTTGATATAGAAATAGATACGAAAATGCGTTCAAGTTATCCAAGTTATTCAAAACTTCGTCATGGCATGCATTGTGCTTCATTTATAAGCCTCTACTCAATGAGCACCAATGATCAGTTTAGAATGATCATTTTAACTGACCGATCAACTTGACATGGCTGCACTATATCGTCCGTAACTTTGATTTAGAACTCCGAATGACAAAATCCAAAACCCACGTTATGCTAGCTCAGTTTTCTCTATGGTGACAAAATTTGAGACCAAAATAGATTCGACAATGCATTCAAGTAATCCAATCTATCAAAAAGTGCCTCATGCCTTGAATTTTGCTTCATTTATAAGCCGATACTCAATGAGCATCAATGATCGGTTTAGAATGATCATTTTAACTGGCCGATCAACTTGACATGTCCGCACAAAATCACCCATAACTTTTGATTTTCAGCTTAGAATGACACAAATCCAAAGCCCGCGTTAATCTAGCTCAATTTTCTATATTGTGACCAAATTTGAGACAGAAAGAGATTTGACAAAGCATCCAAGTAATCCAATCTATCCAAAACTGGGTCATGCCATGCATTGTGCTTCATTTATAAGCCTTTACACAAAGAGAAGCAATGATCAGTTTAGAATGATCATTTTAACTGGCCGATCAACTTGACATGTCTGCACAAGGTCGTCCATCACTTTTGATTTAGAGGTTAGAATGACACGAATCCAACGTCCACATTAAGCTAGATCGGTTTTCTATATTGTGCCAAAATTTGAGACAGAAATAGATACAACAAAGGTTCCAAGTTATCCAATCTATCCAGAACTTCGTCACGCCATGCATTGTGCTTCATTTAAAAATCTCAACTCAAGGAGCACCAATGATCAGTTAAGAATGATCATTTTAACTGTCTGATCAACTTGATATTACTTCACTGCATCGTGCGTAACTTTGGATCTAAAACTCATACGGACACAAATCCAAAGCCCACGTTAAGCTAGCTCGATTTTCTATATTGTGACAAATTTTTAGACCAAAATAGATTCGACAGAGCATCCAAGTAATCCAATCTATCGTAAACTGCGTTATGCCTTGCGTTGTGATTTATTTATAAGCCGTTACTCAATGAGCATCAACGATCAGTTTATAATGATCATTTTAACTGGCCGATCATTTTGACATGTCCGCACTATATCGTCCATAACTTTTGATTTATAGGTCCGAATGACATGAATCCAACACCCACGTTAAGCTAGCTAAAGTTTCTATAATTTGACAAAATTTGAGACAGAAATAGATTCGGCCGAGTGTACAAGTAATCCAATCTTTCCAAAATTGCGTCATGCCATACATTGTGCTTCATTTATAAGCTTTTAGTCAATGAGCATCAATGATCAGTTTAGAATGATCATTTTAACTGGCCGATCAACTTGACATTCCTGCACTATATCATTCGTGACATTGGATTTAGAACTCAGAATGACACGAATCCAAAGCCCACGTTAAGCTAGTTCAATTTCCTATATTGTGACAAAATTCGAGACCGAAATAGATTCGACAAAGCGTGCAAGTAATCCAATCTATCCAAAACTGCGTCATGCCTTGCATTGTGATTCATTAATAAGCCGTTACTCAATGAGAATCAATGATCAGTTTAGAATGATCATTTTACAGCCCGATCAACTTGACATGTCTACACTATATCGTCCGTAACTTTGGATTTATAACTCACAATGACATGAATCCAATTCCCACGTTAAGCGAGCTCAATTTTTTATATTGTGACAAAATTTGAGACAAAAATAGATTTGAAAAAGCATCCAAGTAATCCAATCTATCCAAAATTGCGTCGTGTCATGCATTGTGCTTCATTTATAAACTTTTACTCAATGAGCATCAATGATCAGTTTAAAATGATCATTTTAACGGGCCGATCAACTTGACATTTCTGCACTATATCGTCCATGGTTTTGGTTTAGAACTCAGAATGACACGAATCCAAAGCCCACGTTAAGCTAGCTCAATATTCTATATTGTGATAAAATTTGAGGCCGAAATAGATTCGAAAATGCGTGCAAGTAATCCAATATATCCAAAACTGCGTCATGCCTTGCATTGTGATTCATTAATAAGCTGTTACTCAATGAGCACCAATGATCAGTTTAAAATGATCATTTTAACTAGCCGATCAACTTGACATGTATGCACTATATCATCCGTAACTTTTGGTTTATGGCTCAGAATTATACGAATGCAATGCCTATTTTAAACTAGTTCAATTTTCTATATTGTGACAAAATTTGAGCTAGAAATAGATTTGACAAAGCGTCCAAGTAATCTAATCTATCCAAAACTGTGTCATGCCTTGCATTGTGCTTCATTTAAAAGCCTTTACTCAATGAGCATCAATGATCAGTTTAGAATGATTATTTTAACTGGCTGATCAGCTTGACATGTCCACACGAAATCGTCAATAACTTTTGATTTAGAGCTCAGAATGACAAAAATCCAAAGCCCACGTTAAGCCAGCTCAATTTTATATATTGTGACAAAATTTGAGACAGAAATAGATATGAAAAAGCATCCAAGTTATCCAATCTACCCAAAACTTCGTCATTCCCTGCATTGTGCTTCATTTATAAGCCTCTACTCAATGAACACCAATGATCAGTGAAGAATGATCATTTTAACTAGCCGATAAACTTGACGTGTCCGCGCTAAATCGTCTATAACTTTTGATTTATAGCTCAGAATGACACAAATCCAAAGCCCATGTTAAACTAGCTCAATTTTCTATATTGTAACAAAATTAGAGACAGAAATAGATTCGACAAAGCGTCCAAATAATCCAATCTATCCTAAACTGCGTCATGCCATGCATTGTGCTTCATTTATAAGCCTTTACTCAATGAGCATCAATGATTAGTTTAGAACGATTATTTTAACTTGCCGATCAATTTGACATGTCTACACTAAATCGTCCATAACTTCTGATTTAGAGCTTAGAAACACACAAAGCCAAAGCCCACGTTAAGCTAGCTCAATTTTCTATAATGTGACAAATTTTGAAACTGAAATGATTCGACAAAGCATCCAAGTAATCCAATCTATCCAGAACTTTTGCATTAGATTTTAGAATGACACAAATCCAAAGCCCACGTTAAGCTAGCTCAGTTTTCTATATTGTGACAGAAATAGAGTCGACAAAGCATCCAAGTAATCCAATCTATCCAGAACTACTTCATGCCATGCATTGTGCTTCATTTATAAGCCTTTACTCAATGAGCATCAATGATCAGTTTAGAATGATCATTTCAACTAGCCGATCAACTTGACATGTTTGCACTAAATCATCTGTAGCTTTGTATTTAGAGCTCAGAATGACACAAATTCAAACCCCACGTTAAGCTAGCACAATTTTCTATATTGTGACAAAATTTAAGACATAAATATATTCGACAAAGTGTCCAAGTAATCCAATCTATCCAAAACAGCGTCATGCCATGCATTGTGCTTTATTTATAAGCCTTTACTTTATGAGCTTCAATGATCAGTTTAGAATGATCACTTTAACTGGCCGATTAACTTGACATGTCTTCACTATATGATCCTTTAAATTTTGATATAGTTCAGAATGATACAAATCCAATGCCCACGTTTAGCTAGCTCAATTTTCTATATTGTGAAAAATTTGACACATAAATAGATCCCACAAAGCATCCAAAGAATCCAATCTATCCAAAACTCCGTCTTGCCATGCATTGTGCTTCATTAATAAGCCTTTAGTCTATGAGGATCAGTGATCAGTTTAGAATGATTATTTTAAGTTGCCGATAAACTTGACATGTTTGCACTAAATCGTCAGTAACTTTGGATTTTGAACTCAGAATGACACAAATAAGCCCACGTTAAGCTAGCTCAATTTTTTATATTGTTACAAAATCTGAAACTGAAATGATTCGACAAAGCGTCCAAGTAATCCAATCTTTCCAAAACTCTGTCATGCCTTGCATTGTGCTTCGTTTATAAGCCGTTACACAATGAGCATCAATGATCAGTTCGGAATGATAATTTTAACTAGGCGATTACCTTGACATGTCCGCACTAAATCGTCCATAACTTTTGCTTTAGATCTTATAATGACACAAATCCAAAGCCCACGTTAATATAGCCTAATTTTCTTTTCTTTTTTTTGCCAACATAATATTTATTACAGTATTAAATCATTGTTTACAAGAGAACATAAAAAGTTTGGGCAAACATTAAACAGTTCCCAGTCTACATTTGATATTATCGAATGTGAAGCCAAAGAATCCGCGACTTGATTGCCTGTTCTTCGTTGATGTTGAAATTGTATTCCATCAAACTGTGAACACCATTGATTAAATGTTGATAGGTACTGTTGAAGATGATAGGACTTGGCTTTTTTATTGACCATATTAGTAAGACATAAGTTATCTCCTTCAAAGATAACATACCGGAAACCCAAAGCATAGGAAACTTGTATGGCCCATTACAGTGCTGAGCACTCTGATTCAATAATTGAATGTCTTCCCTGGAACTTACCCATTCCAGCAAAAAGAAAGCCTCCATTTTGAACTCGAAGAATCCATCCAATCCCAGAATGTAGAGCTCCTCCTCTATGAGAGGCATCATAATTACATTTTACCCAATTCTCTTGAGGTGGTCTCCAGGAACCTGTGGAAGGAAAGATAGTTGGAGTATATTTTTGTATAGATCCCATTGCCTCCAAACTCGTTATCCATTCTTGTGTATTATCCGAGCTTCTTTGTAGTAATAAATCCGGTGGAGTATCGTTACTGTTGAAAACAATATCATTCCTTGCCTTCCATAACNATTTTGAACTCAGAATGACACAAATAAGCCCACGTTAAGCTAGCTCAATTTTTTATATTGTTACAAAATCTGAAACTGAAATGATTCAACAAAGCGTCCAAGTAATCCAATCTTTCCAAAACTGTGTCATGCCTTGCATTGTGCTTCGTTTATAAGCCGTTACTCAATGAGCATCAATGATCAGTTCGGAATGATCATTTTAACTAGGCGATTACCTTGACAAGTACGCACAAAATCGTCCACAACTTTTGCTTTAGATCTTATAATGACACAAATCCAAAGCCGACGTTAATATAGCCTAATTTTCTTTATTGTGACAAAATTTGAGACAGAAATAGATACGAAAATGAGTCCACGTTATCCAATAAATCCAAAACTTCATCATGACATGCATTGTGCTTCATTTATAAGCCTCTACTCAATGAGCACCAATGATCAGTTAAGAATGATCATTTTAACTAGCCGATCAACTCGACATGTCCGTATTAAATCGTTTGTAACTTTTGATTTAAAGCTCAGAATGACACAAATCCAAAGCCCACGGTAAGCTAGCTCAATTTTCTATATTGTGATAAAATTTGAGACAAAAATAGATTTGAGAAAGCATCCAAGTAATCCAACCTATCCAGAACTGCGTCATGACTTGCATTGTGCTTCATTTATAAGCCATTATTCAGCCATCATGATCAGTTTAGAGTGATTATTTTAACTGGCCGATCAACCTGACATGTCTGCACTAAATCGTCCATAACTTTTGATTTAGAGCTCATAATGACACAAATCCAAAGCCCACGTTAAGCTAACTCAATTTTTTATATTGTACAAAATTTGAGGCAGATATAGAGTCCACAAACCATCCAAGTAATCCAATCTACCCAAAACTTCTTGAAGCCATGCATTGTGCTCCATTTATAAATCTTTACTCAATGAGCATTAAGGGATTATCTAATTGATTTTCGAAAGAAAGTGAAGTTCAGAATATGAACCCTCACTTGAATCTATCTCCTTTCCAGAAGGCTAGGCTAGGCAATGATCAGTTTAGAATGATCATTTTAACTGGCCGATCAACTAGACATGTTTGCACTAAATTGTCCGTAACTTTGGATTTAGAGCTCAGAATGACACAAATCCAAAGCCCATGTTAGGCTAGCTAAATTTTCTACAAAGTAACAAAATTCGAGACAGAATTGATTCGACAAAGCGTCCAAGAAATCCAATCTATCCAAAACTGCATCATGCCTTGCATTATGCTTCATTTATAAGCCGTTACTCAATGGGCATCAATGATCATTTTAACTTGCCGATCAACTTGACAAGTATGCATTAAATCATCCATTACTTTTGTTTTAGATCTTAGAATGACACAATTCCAAAGCCTACATTAAGCTAGCTCAATTTTCTATATTGTGACAAAATTTGAAACAAAAACAGATTCGACAAAGCATCCAAGTAATCCAATCTATTCAAAACAACGTCTTGCCATGCATTGTGCTTCATTAATAAGCCTATACTTAATGAGCATCAATGATCAGTTTAAGAGAAAGCATGCATTGTGCTTTATTAATGATCATTAATAAGCCTTTACTCCAAAGCCCACGTTTTGCTAGCTCCATTTTCTATATTGTGACAAAATTTGAGACAAAAAGCATTCAAGTAATCCAATCTATCCAAAACGGCATCATGCCTTGCATTGTGCTTCATTTATAAGCCGTTACTCAATCAGCATCAATGATCAATTTAGAATGATTATTTTAACTGGCCGATCAACTTGATATGTCCGCACTTAATCATACGTAACTTTTGATTTAGAACTCAAAATGACATAAATCCAAAGCACACGTTAAGCTAGCTCAATTTTCTATATTGTGAAAAATTTGAGAAAAAATTGATTCGACAAAGTATCCAAGTAATCCAATCTATCCAGAACTGCTTCATGCCATGCATTGTGCTTCATTTATAAGCTTTAGTCAATGAGCATCAATGCTCAGTTTAGAATTATCATTTTAAGTGGCCGATCAACTTGACATGTCCGCACTATATCGTTCATAACTTTTGATTTAGCTCATAATTACATGAATCCAATGCCCACGTTAACCTAGCTCAATTTTCTATATTGTGATAAAATCTCAGATAGAAATAGATTCGACAAAGTGTTCAAGTAATCTAATCTATCCAAAATTGCGTCTTGCCATGCATTGTGCTTAATTAATAAGTCTTTACTCAATGAGCATCAATGATCAATTTAGAATGATATTTTTAACTAGCCGATCAACTTGACATGTCTGCACTATATAGTCACTAACTTTTGATTTATAGCTCAGAATGACACGAATCCTATGCCCACCTTAATCTAGCTCAATTCTCTATATTGTGACAAAATTAAGAAAGAAATAGATTTGACAAATCATCCAAGTAATCCAATCTACCTAAAACTTCGTCATGACATGCATTGTGATTCATTTATAAGCCTTTACTCAATGAGCATCAATGATCACTTTAGAATGATCATTTTAACTGGGCGATAAACTTGACACGTCTGCACTAAATCGTCCGTAACTTTGGATTTAAAACTCAGAATGACACAAATCCAAAGCCCACGTTAAGCTAGCTCAATTTTCAATATTGTGAAAAAATTTGAAACCAAAATAGATTCGCCAAATCGTCCAAGTAATCCAATCTATCCAAAACTGCGTCATGCCTTTCATTGTGTTTCATTTATAAACCATTACTCAATGAGCATCAATGATCAGTTTAGAATAATCATTTTAACTGGCCGATCAACTCAACATGTCCGCACCAAATCGTACATAACTTTTGATTTAGAGCTTAGAATGAAACAAATCCAAAGCCCACATTAACCTAGCTCAATTTTCTATGTTGTGATAAAATTTAAGACGTAAATAGTTTCGACAAAAGCATGCAAGTAATCCAATCTATCCAGAAATGCTTCATGCCGCTTCATTAATTACTCAATGAGCATCAATGATTAGTTTAGAATGATCATTTTAACTGGCCGATCAAGTTGACATGTCCGCACTATATCATTCGTAACTTTTGATTTATTGCTCAGAATGACACGAATTCAATGCCCACGTTAAGATATCTCAATTTTCTATATTGTGGCAAAATTGGTGACAGAAATAGATTCGACATATTGTCCAAGTAATCCAATCAATCTAAAACTGCATCATGCCATGCATTGTCCTTTATTTATAAGCCTTTACTCAATCATCTTCAATGATCAGCATCAATGATCAGCTTAGAATGATCATTTTAACTGGCTCATCGATTTGACATGTCTGCACTTAACCATTTGTAACTTTGGATTTAAAACTAAGAATGACACAAATCCAAAGCCCACGTTAAGCTAGCTCAATTTTCTATATTGTGACAAATTTTGAGACAGAAACCATTCAAGTAATCCAATCTATCCAAAACGGCATCATGCCTTGCATTGTGCTTCATTTATAAGCCGTTACTCAATGAGCATCAATGGTCAGTTTAGAATGATTATTTTAACTGGCTGATCAACTTGATATGTCCGCACTAAATCGAATGTTACTTTTGATTTAGAACTCAAAATGACATAATTCCAAAGGACACGTTAAGCTAGCTCAATTTTCTATATTGTGACCAAAATTTGAGAAAGAGATAGATTCAACAAAGCATCCAAGTAATCCAATCTATCCAGAACTGCTTCATACCATGCATTGTGCTTCATTTATAAGCCTTTAGTCAATGAGCATCAATGGTCAGTTTAGAATTATCATTTTAAGTGGCCGATCAACTTGACATGTTTGCACTATATCGTTCATAACTTTTGATTTAGCTCATAATGATATGAATCCAAAGCCCACGTTAACGTAGCTCAATTTTCTATATTGTGATAAAATCTCAGATAGAAATAGATTCGACAAAGTGTTCAAGTAATCTAATCTATCCAAAATTGCGTCTTGCCATGCATTGTGCTTAATTAATAAGTCTTTACTCAATGAGCATCAATGATCAATTTAGAATGATATTTTTAACTAGCCGATCAACTTGACATGTCTGCACTATATCGTCCATAACTTTTGATTTATAGCTCAGAATGATACGAATCCTATGCCCACCTTAATCTAGCTCAATTCTCTATATTGTGACAAAATTGAGAAAGAAATAGATTTGACAAAGCGTCCAAGTAATCCAATCTACCTAAAACTTCGTCATGCCATGCATTGTGATTCATATATAAGCCTTTACTCAATGAGCATCAATGATCACTTTAGAGTGATCATTTTAACTGGGCGATAAACTTTACACGTGTGCACTAAATCGTCCGTAACTTTGGATTTAAAACTCAGAATGACACAAATCCAAAGCCCACGTTAAGCTAGCTCAATTTTCAATATTGTCACAAATTTGAAACCGAAATAGATTAGCCAAATCGTCCAAGTAATCCAATCTATCCAAAACTGCGTCATGCCTTTCATTGTGTTTCATTTATAAACCATTACTCAATGAGCATCAATGATCAGTTTAGAATAATCATTTTAACTGGCCGATCAAGTTGACATGTCCGCACTAAATCGTACATAACTTTTGATTTAGAGTTTAGAATGACACAAATCCAAAGCCCACGTTAACCTAGCTCAATTTTCTATGTTGTAACAAAATTTAAGACATAAATAGATTCGACAAAGCATGAGAGTATTTCAATCTACCCAGAACTGCTTCATGCCGCTTCATTTATAAGCCGTTACTCAATGAGCATTAATGATCAGTTTAGAATGATCATTTTAACTGGCCGATCAAGTTGACATGTCCGAACTATATCATTCGTAACTTTTGATGTATAGCTCAGAATGAGACAAATCCAATGCCCACGTTAAGATAACTCAATTTTCTATATTGTGACAAAATTGGTGACAGAAATAGATTCGACAAAGCGTCCAAGTAATCCAATATATCTAAAACTACGTCATGCCATGCATTGTCTTTCATTTATAAGCCTTTACTCAATACGCATCAGTGATCAGCTTAGAATGATCATTTTAACTGGCTCATCGACTTGACATGTCTGCACTTAATCGTTCATAACTTTGGATTTAGAACTAAGAATGACAAAAATCCAAATTCCACGTTACGCTAGCTCAATTTTCTATATTGTGACAAAATTTGAGACAGAAATAGATTCGACAAAGCGTTCAATTAATCCAATCTATCCAAAATGGCGTCATGCCTTGCATTGTGCTTTTTGTAAGCCGTTACTCAATGAGCATCAATGATCAGTTTAAAATAATCATTTTAAATGGCCGATCAACTTGGTATATCCGCACAAAATCGTCCTTAAATTTTGATTTAGAACTCAGAATGACATAAATCCATAGCCCGCGTCAAGCTTGATCATTTTTCTATATTATGACAAAATTTGAGAAAGAAATAGATTCGTCAATGCATCCAAGTAATCAAATCTATCCAGAACTGCTTCATGCCATGTATTGTGCTTCATTTATAAGCCTTTACTCAATAAGCATCAATGATCAGTTCAGAATAATTATTTTAACTGCCCGATCAACTTGACATGTCTGCACTAAATTGTCCATAACTTTTGATTTAGAGCTTAGAATAACACAAATCCAAAGCCCACGTTAACCTAGCTCAATTTTCAATGTTGTGACAAAGTTTATGACAAAAATAGATTCGACAAAGCATGCAAGTAATCTAATCTATCCAGAACTGCTTCGTGCCGCTTCATTTATAAGCTGTTACTCAATAAACATCAATGATCAGTTTAGAATGATCATTTTAACTGGCCGATCAAGTTGACATGTTCGCACTATATTATTCGTAACTTTTGATTTATAGCTCAGAATGACACGAATCCAATGCCCACGTTAAGACAACTCAATTTCCTATATTGTGACAAAATTTGAGACAGAAATAGATTCGACAAATTGTCCAATTAATCCAATCTATCCAAAACGGCATCATGTCTTGCATTATGCTTCATTTATAAGCCGTTACTCAATGAGCATCAATGATCAGTTAAGAATGATTATTTTAACTAGCCGATCAACTTGATATGCCCGCACTAAATCGTCTGTAACTTTTGATTTAGCTCATAATGACATGAATCCAATGCCCACGTTAAGGTAGCTTAATTTTCTATATTGTGATAAAATCTCAGATAGAAATAGATTCGACAAAGTGTTCAAGTAATCTAATCTATCCAAAATTGTGTCTTTCCATGCATTGTGCTTAATTAATAAGTCTTTACTCAATGAGCATCAATGATCAATTTAGAATGATATTTTTAACTAGCCGATCAGCTTGACATGTCTGCACTATATAGTAACTAACTTTTGATTTATAGCTCAGAATGATATGAATCCTATGCCCACCTTAATCTAGCTCCATTTTCTATATTGTGACAAATTTGAGAAAGAAATAGATTTGACAAAGCGTCAAAGTAATCCAATCTACCTAAAACTTCGTCATGCCATGCATTGTGATTCATTTATAAGCCTTTACTCAATCAGCATCAATGATCACTTTAGAATGATCATTTTAACTGGGCGATAAACTTGACATGTTTGCACTAAATCGTCCGTAACTTTGGATTTAGAACTCAGAAAGACACAAATCCGAAGCCCACGTTAGGCTACCTCAATTTTCAATAGTGTGACAAAATTTGAAACAGAAATAAATTCACCAAATTGTCCAAGTAATCCAATCTATCCAAAACTGCATCATGCCTTTCATTGTGTTTCATTTATAAACCATTACTCAATGAGCATCAATGATCAGTTTAGAATAATCATTTTAACTGGCCGATCAACTTGACATGTCCGCACTAAATCATACATAACTTTTGATTTAGAGTTTAGAATGACACAAATCCAAAGCCCACGTTAACCTAGCTCAATTTTCTATGTGGTGACAAAATTTAAGACATAAATAGATTCGACAAAGCATACAAGTATTTCAATCTACCCAGAACTGCTTCATGCCGCTTCATTTATAAGCCGTTAGTCAATGAGCATTAATGATCAGTTTAGAATGATCATTTTAACTGGCCGATCAAGTTGACATGTCCGAACTATATCTTTTGTAACTTTTGATGTATAGCTCAGAATGACACAAATCCAATGCCCACGTTAAGATAACTCAATTTTCTATATTGTTACAAAATTGGTGACAGAAATAGATTCGACAAAGCATCCAAGTAATCCAATATATCTAAAACTACGTCATGCCATGCATTGTCTTTCATTTATAAGCCTTTACTCAATACGCATCAATGATCAGCTTAGAATGATCATTTTAACTGGCTCATCGACTTGACATGTCTGCACTTAATCGTTCATAACTTTGGATTTAGAACTAAGAATGACAAAAATCCAAATTCCACGTTACGCTAGCTCAATTTTCTATGTTGTGACAAAATTTGAGACAGAAATAGATTCGACAAAGCGTTCAATAAATCCAATCTATCCAAAATGGTGTCATGCCTTGCATTGTGCTTCATTTGTAAGCTGTTACTCAATGAGCATCAGTGATCAGTGTAAAATAATCATTGTAAATGGCCGATCAACTTGATATATCCGCACTAACTCGTCCTTAACTTTTGATTAAGAACTCAGAATGACATAAATCCAAAGCCCGCGTCAAGCTTCATCAATTTTCTATATTGTGACAAAATTTGAGAAAGAAATAGATTCGTCAATGCATCAAAGTAATCAAATCTATCCAGAACTGCTTCATGCCATGTATTGTGCTTCATTTATAAGCCTTTACTCAATAAGCATCAATGATCAGTTCAGAATAATTATTTTAACTGCCCGATCAACTTGACATGTCTACACTAAAATGTCCATAACTTTTGATTTAGAGCTTAGAATGACACAAATCCAAAGCCCACGTTAACCTAGCTCAATTTTCTATGTTGTGACAAAGTTTATGACAAAAATAGATTCGACAAAGCATGCAAGTAATCTAATCTATCCATAACTGCTTCGTGCCGCTTCATTTATAAGCTGTTACTCAATAAACATCAACGATCAGTTTAGAATGATCATTTTAACTGGCCGATCAAGTTTACATGTCTGCACTATATTATTCGTAACTTTTGATTTATAGCTCAGAATGACACGAATCCAATGCCCACGTTAAGATAACTCAATTTCCTATATTGTGACAAAATTTGAGATAGAAATAGATTCGACAAATTGTCCAATTAATCCAATCTATCCAAAACGGCATCATGCCTTGCATTATGCTTCATTTATAAGCCTTTACTCAATGAGCATCAATGATCAGTTTAGAATGATTATTTTAACAAGCCGATCAACTTGATATGCCCGCACTAAATCGTCCGAAACTTTTGATTTAGCTCATAATGACATGAATCCAATGCCCACGTTAAGGTAGCTTAATTTTCTATATTGTGATAAAATCTCAGATAGAAATAGATTCGACAAAGTGTTCAAGTAATCTAATCTATCCAAAATTGCGTCTTGCCATGCATTGTGCTTAATTAATAAGTCTTTACTCAATGAGCATCAATGATCAATTTAGAATATATTTTTAACTAGCCGATCAACTTGACATGTCTGCACTATATCGTCCATAAATTTTGATTTATAGCTCAGAATGATACGAATCCTATGCCCACCTTAATCTAGCTCATTTTCTATATTGTGACAAATTTGAGAAAGAAATAGATTTGACAAAGCGTCAAAGTAATCCAATCTACCTAAAACTTCGTCATGCCATGCATGCCGCTTCATTTATAAGCCGTTACTCAATGAGCATTAATGATCAGTTTAGAATGATCATTTTAACTGGCCGATCAAGTTGACATGTCCGAACTAAATCATTCGTAACTTTTGATGTATAGCTCAGAATGACACAAATCCAATGCCCACGTTAAGATAACTCAATTTTCTATATTGTTACAAAATTGGTGACAGATATAGATTCGACAAAGCGTCCAAGTAATCCAATATATCTAAAACTACGTCATGCCATGCATTGTCTTTCATTTATAAGCCTTTACTCAATACGCATCAATGATCAGCTTAGAATGATCATTTTAACTGGCTCATCGACTTGACATGTCTGCACTTAATCGTTCATAACTTTGGATTTAGAACTAAGAATGACAAAAATCCAAATTCCACGTTACGCTAGCTCAATTTTCTATATTGTGACAAAATTTGAGACAGAAATAGATTCGACAAAGCGTTCAATTAATCCAATCTATCCAAAATGGCGTCATGCCTTGCATTGTGCTTCATTTGTAAGCCGTTACTCAATGAGCATCAATGATCAGTTTAAAATAATCATTGTAAATGGCCGATCAACTTGATATATCCGCACTAAATCGTCCTTAACTTTTGATTTAGAACTCAGAATGACATAAATCCAAAGCCCGCGTCAAGCTTGATCAATTTTCTATATTGTGACAAAATTTGAGAAAGAAATAGATTCGTCAATGCATCCAAGTAATCAAATCTATCCAGAACTGCTTCATGCCATGTATTGTGCTTCATTTATAAGCCTTTACTCAATAAGCATCAATGATCAGTTCAGAATAATTATTTTAACTGCCCGATCAACTTGACATGTCTAAATTGTCCATAACTTTTGATTTAGAGCTTAGAATGACACAAATCCAAAGCCCACGTTAACCTAGCTCAATTTTCTATGTTGTGACAAAGTTTATGACAAAAATAGATTCGACAAAGCATGCAAGTAATCTAATCTATCCATAACTGCTTCGTGCCGCTTCATTTATAAGCTGTTACTCAATAAACATCAATGATCAGTTTAGAATGATCATTTTAACTGGCCGATCAAGTTTACATGTCTGCACTATATTATTCGTAACTTTTGATTTATAGCTCAGAATGACACGAATCCAATGCCCACGTTAAGATAACTCAATTTCCTATATTGTGACAAAATTTGAGATAGAAATAGATTCGACAAATTGTCCAATTAATCCAATCTATCCAAAACGGCATCATGCCTTGCATTATGCTTCATTTATAAGCCGTTACTCAATGAGCATCAATGATCAGTTTAGAATGATTATTTTAACAAGCCGATCAACTTGATATGCCCGCACTAAATCGTCCGTAACTTTTGATTTAGCTCATAATGACATGAATCCAATGCCCACGTTAAGGTAGCTTAATTTTCTATATTGTGATAAAATCTCAGATAGAAATAGATTCGACAAAGTGTTCAAGTAATCTAATCTATCCAAAATTGCGTCTTGCCATGCATTGTGCTTAATTAATAAGTCTTTACTCAATGAGCATCAATGATCAATTTAGAATATATTTTTAACTAGCCGATCAACTTGACATGTCTGCACTATATCGTCCATAAATTTTGATTTATAGCTCAGAATGATACGAATCCTATGCCCACCTTAATCTAGCTCAATTTTCTATATTGTGACAAATTTGAGAAAGAAATAGATTTGACAAAGCGTCAAAGTAATCCAATCTACCTAAAACTTCGTCATGCCATGCATTGTGATTCATTTATAAGCCTTTACTCAATGAGCATCAATGATCACTTTAGAATGATCATTTTAACTGGGCGATAAACTTGACACGTTTGCACTAAATCGTCCGTAACTTTGGATTAGAACTCAGAATGACACAAATCCAAAGCCCACGTTAAGCTACCTCAATTTTCAATAGTGTGACAAAATTTGAAACAGAAATAAATTCACCAAATTGTCCAAGTAATCCAATCTATCCAAAACTGCATCATGCCTTTCATTGTGTTTCATTTATAAACCATTACTCAATGAGCATCAATGATCAGTTTAGAATAATCATTTTAACTGGCCGATCAACTTGACATGTCCGCACTAAATCATACATAACTTTTGATTTAGAGTTTAGAATGACACAAATCCAAAGCCCACGTTAACCTAGCTCAATTTTCTATGTTGTGACAAAATTTAAGACATAAATAGATTCGACAAAGCATACAAGTATTTCAATCTACCCAGAACTGCTTCATGCCGCTTCATTTATAAGCCGTTACTCAATGAGCATTAATGATCAGTTTAGAATGATCAATTTAACTGGCCGATCAAGTTGACATGTCCGAACTATATCATTCGTAACTTTTGATGTATAGCTCAGAATGACACAAATCCAATGCCCATGTTAAGATAACTCAATTTTCTATATTGTTACAAAATTGGTGACAGATATAGATTCGACAAAGCGTCCAAGTAATCCAATATATCTAAAACTACGTCATGCCATGCATTGTCTTTCATTTATAAGCCTTTACTCAATACGCATCAATGATCAGCTTAGAATGATCATTTTAACTGGCTCATCGACTTGACATGTCTGCACTTAATCGTTCATAACTTTGGATTTAGAACTAAGAATGACAAAAATCCAAATTCCACGTTACGCTAGCTCAATTTTCTATATTGTGACAAAATTTGAGACAGAAATAGATTCGACAAAGCGTTCAATTAATCCAATCTATCCAAAATGGCGTCATGCCTTGCATTGTGCTTCATTTGTAAGCCGTTACTCAATGAGCATCAATGATCAGTTTAAAATAATCATTGTAAATGGCCGATCAACTTGATATATCCGCACTAAATCGTCCTTAACTTTTGATTTAGAACTCAGAATGACATAAATCCAAAGCCCGCGTCAAGCTTGATCATTTTTCTATATTGTGACAAAATTTGAGAAAGAAATAGATTCGTCAATGCATCCAAGTAATCAAATCTATCCAGAACTGCTTCATGCCATGTATTGTGCTTCATTTATAAGCCTTTACTCAATAAGCATCAATGATCAGTTCAGAATAATTATTTTAACTGCCCGATCAACTTGACATGTCTGCACTAAATTGTCCATAACTTTTGATTTAGAGCTTAGAATAACACAAATCCAAAGCCCACGTTAACCTAGCTCAATTTTCAATGTTGTGACAAAGTTTATGACAAAAATAGATTCGACAAAGCATGCAAGTAATCTAATCTATCCAGAACTGCTTGCCGCTTCATTTATAAGCTGTTACTCAATGAGCATCAATGATCAGTTTAGAATGATTATTTTAACTGGCCGATCAACTTGATATGCCCGCACTAAATCGTCCGAAACTTTTGATTATAGCTCATAATGACATGAATCCAATGCCCACGTTAAGGTAGCTTAATTTTCTATATTGTGATAAAATCTCAGATAGAAATAGATTCGACAAAGTGTTCAAGTAATCTAATCTATCCAAAATTGCGTCTTGCCATGCATTGTGCTTAATTAATAAGTCTTTACTCAATGAGCATCAATGATCAATTTAGAATGATATTTTTAACTAGCCGATCAACTTGACATGTCTGCACTATATCGTCCATAAATTTTGATTTATAGCTCAGAATGATACGAATCCTATGCCCACCTTAATCTAGCTCGATTTTCTATATTGTGACAAATTTGAGAAAGAAATAGATTTGACAAAGCGTCAAAGTAATCCAATCTACCTAAAACTTCGTCATGCCATGCATTGTGATTCATTTATAAGCCTTTACTCAATCAGCACCAATGATCACTTTAGAATGATCGTTTTAACTGGGCGATAAACTTGACACGTTTGCACAAAATCATCCATAACTTTGGATTTAGAACTCAGAATGACACAAATCCAAAGCCCACGTTAAGCTACCTCAATTTCCAATAGTGTGACAAAATTTGAAACAGAAATAAATTCACCAAATTGTCCAAGTAATCCAATCTATCCAAAACTGCATCATGCCTTTCATTGTGTTTCATTTATAAACCATTACTCAATTAGCATCAATGATCAGTTTAGAATAATCATTTTAACTGGCCGATCAACTTGACATGTCCGCACTAAATCATACATAACTTTTGATTTAGAGTTTAGAATGACACAAATCCAAAGCCCACGTTAACCTAGCTCAATTTTCTATGTTGTGACAAAATTTAAGACATAAATAGATTCGACAAAGCATACAAGTATTTCAATCTACCGAGAACTGCTTCATGCCGCTTCATTTATAAGCCGTTACTCAATGAGCATTAATGATCAGTTTAGAATGATCATTTTAACTGGCCGATCAAGTTGAGATGTCCGAACTATATCATTCGTAACTTTTGATGTATAGCTCAGAATGACACAAATCCAATGCCCACGTTAAGATAACTCAATTTTCTATATGTTACAAAATTGGTGACAGATATAGATTCGACAAAGCGTCCAAGTAATCCAATATATCTAAAACTACGTCATGCCATGCATTGTCTTTCATTTATAAGCCTTTACTCAATACGCATCAATGATCAGCTTAGAATGATCATTTTAACTGGCTCATCGACTTGACATGTCCGCACTAAATCGTACATAACTTTTGATTTAGAGTTTAGAATGACACAAATCCAAAGCCCACGTTAACCTAGCTCAATTTTCTATGTTGTGAAAAAATTTAAGACATGAATAGATTCGACAAAGCATACAAGTATTTCAATCTACCCAGAACTGCTTCATGCCGCTTCATTTATAAGCCGTTACTCAATGAGCATTAATGATCAGTTTAGAATGATCATTTTAACTGGCCGATCAAGTTGACATGTCCGAACTATATCATTCGTAACTTTTGATGTATAGCTCAGAATGACACAAATCCAATGCCCACGTTAAGATAACTCAATTTTCTATATTGTTACAAAATTGGTGACAGATATAGATTCGACAAAGCGTCCAAGTAATCCAATATATCTAAAACTACGTTATGCCATGCATTGTCTTTCATTTATAAGCCTTTACTCAATACGCATCAATGATCAGCTTAGAATGATCATTTTAACTGGCTCATCGACTTGACATGTCTGCACTTAATCGTTCATAACTTTGGATTTAGAACTAAGAATGACAAAAATCCAAATTCCACGTTACGCTAGCTCAATTTTCTATATTGTGACAAAATTTGAGACAGAAATAGATTCGACAAAGCGTTCAATTAATCCAATCTATCCAAAATGGCGTCATGCCTTGCATTGTGCTTCATTTGTAAGCCGTTACTCAATGAGCATCAATGATCAGTTTAAAATAATCATTGTAAATGGCCGATCAACTTGATATATCCGCACTAAATCGTCCTTAACTTTTGATTTAGAACTCAGAATGACATAAATCCAAAGCCCGCGTCAAGCTTGATCAATTTTCTATATTGTGACAAAATTTGAGAAAGAAATAGATTCGTCATGTATTGTGCTTCATTTATAAGCCTTTACTCAATAAGCATCAATGATCAGTTCAGAATAATTATTTTAACTGCCCGATCAACTTGACATGTCTAAATTGTCCATAACTTTTGATTTAGAGCTTAGAATGACACAAATCCAAAGCCCACGTTAACCTAGCTCAATTTTCTATGTTGTGACAAAGTTTATGACAAAAATAGATTCGACAAAGCATGCAAGTAATCTAATCTATCCATAACTGCTTCGTGCCGCTTCATTTATAAGTTGTTACTCAATAAACATCAATGATCAGTTTAGAATGATCATTTTAACTGGCCGATCAAGTTTACATGTCCGCACTATATTATTCGTAACTTTTGGTTTATAGCTCAGAATGACACGAATCCAATGCCCACGTTAAGATAACTTAATTTCCTATATTGTGACAAAATTTGAGATAGAAATAGATTCGAAAAATTGTCCAATTAATCCAATCTATCCAAAACGGCATCATGCCTTGCATTATGCTTCATTTATAAGCCGTTACTCAATGAGCATCTATGATCAGTTTAGAATGATTATTTTAACAAGCCGATCAACTTGATATGCCCGCACTAAATCATCCGTAACTTTTGATTTAGCTCATAATGACATGAATCCAATGCCCACGTTAAGGTAGCTTAATTTGCTATATTGTGATAAAATCTCATATAGAAATAGAATCGACAAAGTGTTCAAGTAATCTAATCTATCCAAAATTGCGTCTTGCCATGCATTGTGCTTAATTAATAAGTCTTTACTCAATGAGCATCAATGATCAATTTAGAATATATTTTTAACTAGCCGATCAATTTGACATGTCAGCACTATATCGTCCATAAATTTTGATTTATAGCTCAGAATGATACGAATCCTATGCCCACCTTAATCTAGCTCAATTTTCTATATTCTGACAAATTTGAGAAAGAAATAGATTTGACAAAGCGTCAAAGTAATCCAATCTACCTAAAACTTCGTCATGCCATGCATTGTGATTCATTTATAAGCCTTTACTCAATGAGCATCAATGATCACTTNAAATAGATTCGACAAAGTGTTCAAGTAATCTAATCTATCCAAAATTGCGTCTTGCCATGCATTGTGCTTAATTAATAAGTCTTTACTCATTGAGCATCAATGATCAATTTAGAATATATTTTTAACTAGCCGATCAACTTGACATGTCTGCACTATATCGTCCATAAATTTTGATTTATAGCTCAGAATGATACGAATCCTATGCCCACCTTAATCTAGCTCAATTTTCTATATTCTGACAAATTTGAGAAAGAAATAGATTTGACACAGCGTCAAAGTAATCCAATCTACCTAAAACTTCGTCATGCCATGCATTGTGATTCATTTATAAGCCTTTACTCAATGAGCATCAATGATCACTTTAGAATGATCATTTTAACTGGGCGATAAACTTGACACGTTTGAACTAAATCGTCCGTACTTTGGATTTAGAACTCAGAATGACACAAATCCAAAGCCCACGTTAAGCTACCTAAATTTTCAATAGTGTGACAAAATTTGAAACAGAAATAAATTCACCAAATTGTCCAAGTAATCCAATCTATCCAAAACTGCATCATGCCTTTCATTGTGTTTCATTTATAAACCATTACTCAATGAGCATCAATGATCAGTTTAGAATAATCATTTTAACTGGCCGATCAACTTGACATGTCCGCACTAAATCGTACATAACTTTTGATTTAGAGTTTAGAATGACACAAATCCAAAGCCCACGTTAACCTTGCTCAATTTTCTAGGTTGTGACAAAATTTAAGACATAAATAGATTCGACAAGGCATACAAGTATTTCAATCTACCCAGAACTGCTTCATGCCGCTTCATTTATAAGCCGTTACTCAATGAGCATTAATGATCAGTTTAGAATGATCATTTTAACTGGCCGATCAAGTTGACATGTCCGAACTATATCATTCGTAACTTTTGATGTATAGCTCAGAATGACACAAATCCAATGCCCACGTTAAGATAACTCAATTTTCAATATTGTGAAAAAATTGGTGACAGAAATAGATTTGACAAGGCGTCCAAGAAATCCAGTCTATCTAAAACTACGTCATGCCATGCATTGTCCTTCATTTATAAGCCTTTACTCAATCAGCATCAAAGATCAGCTTAGAATGATCATTTTAACTGGCTCATCGACTTGACATGTCTGCACTTAATCGTTTGTAACTTTGGATTTAGAACTAAGAATGACACAAATTGAAATCCCACGTTAAGATAGCTCAATTTTCTATATTGTGACAAAATTTGAGACAGAAATAGATTCGACAAAGTGTTCAATTAATCCAATCTATCCAAAACGGCGTCATGCCTTGCATTTTGCTTCATTTGTAAGCCGTTACTCAATGAGCATTAATGATCATTTTAACTGAACGATCAACTTGATATGTCCACACTAAATCATCCATAACTTTTGATTTAGAACTCAGAATGACATAAATCCAA
The DNA here is from genome assembly GCA_018901945.1 of Pugionium dolabratum. Lineage (NCBI taxonomy): Eukaryota > Viridiplantae > Streptophyta > Magnoliopsida > Brassicales > Brassicaceae > Pugionium > Pugionium dolabratum. Next base: position 1,212,131 of record JAEVFF010000089.1, on the reverse strand, counting down.
AGCCCACGTCAAGCTAGCTCAATTATCTATATTGTGACAAAATTTGAGACAGAAATAGATTCGACAAAGCATCCAAGTAATTTAATCTATCCAGAACTATTATATGTCATGCGTTGTGCTTCATTTATAAGCCTTTACTCAATGAGCAACAATGGTCAGTTTAGAATGATCATTTTAAATGGCCGAGCAACTTTACATTTCCGCTAGAAATCATATGTAACTTTTGACTTAGAGCTCAGAATCACACAAATTCATAACCCACGTTAAGCTAGTTCAATTTTCTATATTGTGATAAAATTTGAGACAGAAATAGATTCGACAAAGCATCCAAGTAATCCAATATATCTAGAACTGTTTCATGATCAGTTTAGAATGATATTTTTAACTGGCCGATCAACTCAATGAGCATCAATGTCTGCACTATATCGTTCATAACTTTTGATTTATTGCTCAGAATGACACGAAACCAACGCCCACGGTAAGCTAACTCAATTTTCTATATTGTGAAAAATTTGAGACATAAATAGATACGAAAAACCGTGACGTAATCCAATATATCTAGAACTGCTTCATGCCATGCATTGTGCTTCATTTATAAGCCTTTAGTAAATGAGCATCAATGATAAGTTTAGAACGATCATCTTAACTGGCCGATCAACTTCACATGTCTGCACTATATCGTCTATAACTTTTGATTTATATCTCAGAATGACACAAATCCAATGCCCAACTTAAGCTAGCTCAATTTTCTATTGTGAAAAAAATTTAGAAAGAAATAGATTCGACAAAGTATCCAAGTAATCCAATCTATCTAAAACTGCGTCATGCCATGCATTGTGCTTCATTTATAAGCCTTTACTCAATGAGCATCAATGATCACTTTAGAATGATAGTTTTAACTGACCGATAAACTTGTCATGTCTGCACTAAATTGTGCGTAACTTTGGAATGACATCAATCAAAAGCCCACGTTAAGCTAGCTCAATTTTATATATTGTGACAAAATTTGAGAAAGAAATATATTCCAACAAACATGCAAGTAATCTAGTCTCTCCAGAACTGCTTCATGCCGCTTCATTTATAACCTGTTACTCAATGAGCATCAATGATCAGTCTAGAATGATCATTTTAACCGGGCGATAAACTTAACATGTCCGCACTATATCGTCCATAGCTTTTTATTTATAGCTCAGAATGACACCAATCCAATGCCCACGTTAAGCTAGCTAGATTTTCTATATTGTGACAAAGTTTGTGACAGAAATAGATTCCACAAAGCGTCTAAGTAATCCAATCTATCTAAAACTACGTCATGCCATGCATTGTCCATCATTTATAAGCCTTTACTCAATCAGCATCAATGATCAGTTTAGAATGATCATTTTAACTGGCTGATCAACTTGACATGTCTGCAATTAATCGTCCGTAATTTTGGATTTAGAACTCAGAATGACACAAATCCAAATCCCACGTTAAGCTAGCTCAATTTTCTATATTGTGACAAAATTTGAGACAAAAATAGATTCCAAGTGTAGAAGTAATCCAATCTATCCAAAACTGCATGGCTTGCATTGTGCTTCATTTATAAGCCGTTACTCAATGAGCATCAATGATCAGTTTAGAATGTTCATTTTAACTGGCCGATCAACTTGATATGTACGCACTAAATCTTCCATAACTTTTTATTTAGAACTCAGAATAACATAAATCCAAAGCACACGTTAAGCTAGCTCAATTTTCCATATTGTGACAAAATTTGAGAAAGAAGTAGATTCGACAACCGTCCAAGTAATCCAATCTATCTAAAACAGCGTCATGCCATGCATCGTGCTTCATTTAAAAGCCTTTACTCAATGAGCATCAATGATCACTTTAGAATGATCATTTTAACTGACCGATAAACTTGACATGTCTGCACAAAATCATCCGTAACTGTGGATTTAGAACTCAGAATGACAGAAATCCAATGCCCATGTTAAGGTAGCTCAATTTTCAATATTGTTACAAACATTGAGACATAAATAGATTCGAAAAATAATCCAAGTAATCCAATCTATCCAAAACTGCGTCATGCCTTGCACTTTGTTTCATTTTTAAACCGTTACTCAATGAGCATCAATTATCAGTTTAGAATAATCATTTTAACTGGTCATTCAACTTGACATATCCGCACTAAATTGTCCATAACTTTTGATTTAGAGCTTAGAATGACACAAATCCAAAGCCCACGTTAACCTAGCTCAATATTCTAAATTGTGACAAAATTTAAGACATAAATAGATTCGACAAAGCATGCAAGTAATCCAATCAATCCAGAACTTCTTCATGCCGCTTCATCTATAAGGTGTTACTCAATGAGCATCGATGATTAGTTTAGAATGATCATTTTAACTGGCCGATCAAGTTGACATGTCCGCATTGTATAACTTTTGATTTATAGCTCAGAATGACACGAATCCAATGCCCACTTTACGATAGCTCAATTTTCTATATTGTCACAAAATTTGCGACAGAAATAGATTCAACAAAGCATCCAAGTAATCCAATCTATCCAAAACTGCATCATGCCTTGCATTGTGCTTCATTTATAAGCCGGTACTCAATGAGCATCAATGATCAGTTTAGAATGAACATTTTAATTGGCCGATCAACTTGACATGTCTACACTATATCGTCCGTAGCTTTTGATTTATAGCTCATAATAACACGAATCCAATGCCCACGTTATGCTAGCTCAATTTTCTATATTGTGACAAAATTTGAGATAGAAGTAGATTCGACAAAGTGTCCAAGTAATCCAATCTATCCAGAACTACGTCTTGGCATACATTTTGCTTCATTAATATGACTTTACTCAATGAGCACCAATGATCAGTTTGGAATGATCATTTTAACTGGCCGATATACTTGACATGTACGCATTAAATCGTCCGTAACTTTGGATTTAGAATTATGAATGACACAAATCCAAAGCTCACATTAATCTAGCTCAATTTTCTATATTGTTACAAAATATGAGACAGAAATTGATTCGACAAAGCGTCCAGTAATCCAATCTATCCAGAACTGCGTCATGCCTTGCATTGTGCACCATTTATAAACCGTTACTCGATGGGCATCAATGATCAGTTTAGAATGATCATTTTATTTGGCCGATCAACTTGACATGTATGCACTATATCGTCCGTAACTGTTGATTTATATCTCATATTGACACAAATCTAATGCCCACGTTAAACTAGTTCAATTTTCTATATTGTAACAAAATTTTCGATAGAAATATATAAGAAAAAGTATCAAGTAATCCAATCTATCCAAAACTGTATCTTGCCATGCATTGTGCCTCTACTCAATAAGCACCAATGATCAGTTTAGAAGGATCATTTTAAATGGCTGATCAACTTGACATTTATGCACCAAATCATCCGTAACTTTTGATTTAGAGCTCAGCACACAAATTCATAGCCCACATTAAGCTAGCTCAATTTTCTATATTGCGATAAAATTCGAGACAGAAATAGATTTGACAAAGCGTCCAAGTAATCCAATATATCTAGAATTGTTACATGCCATGCATTGTGCTTGATTTATAAGTCTTTACTCAATGAGCATCAATGATCAGTTTAGAATGATATTTTTAACTGGCCGATCAACTTGACATGTTTGCACTATATCGTTCATAACTTTTGATTTATTGCTCAGAATGACACGAATCCAACGCCCACGTTAAACTAATCCAATTTTCTATATTGTGAAAAAATTTGAGACAAAAATAAATACGAAAAACAGTGACATAATCCAAAATATCTAGAACTGCTTCATGCCATGCATTGTGCTTCATTTATAAGCCTTTAGTAAATGAGCATCAATGATACCTTTAGAACAATCATTTAAACTGGCCGATCAACATGACATTTCTGCACTATATCGTCCATAACGTTTGATTTATAGCTCAGAATGACACGAATCCAATGCCCACCTTAAGCTAGCTCAATTTTCTATTGTGACAAATTTTAGAAAGAAATAGATTCGACAAAGCATCCAAGTAATCCAATCTATCTAAAACTGCGTCATGCCATGCATTGTGCTTCATTTATAAGCCTTTACTCAATGAGCATCAATGATCACTTTAGAATGATCATTTTAACTGGCCAATAAACTTGACATGTCCGCACTAAATCGTCCGTAACTTTGGATTTAGAACTCAGAATGACATAAATCCAAAGCCCACGTTAAGCTAGCTCAATTTTGTATATTGTGACAAAATTTGAGAAAGAAATAGATTCGAAAAAACATGCAAGTAATCTAGTCTCTCCAGAACTGCTTCATGCCGCTTCATTTATAAGCTGTTACTCAATGAGCATCAATGATTTGTTTAGAATGATCATTTTAACCGGCCAATAAACTTGACATGTCCGCACTATATCGTCCGTAACTTTTGATTTATAGCTCAGAATGATAGCATTCCAATGCCCACGTGAAGCTAGCTCAATTTTCTATATTGTGACAAAGTTTGTGACAGAAATAGATTCAACAAAGTGTCTAAGTAATCCAATCTATCTAAAACTACGTCATGCCACGCATTGTCCTTCATTTATAAGCCTTTAGTCAATCAGCATCAATGATCAGTTTAGAATGATCATTTTAACTGGCTGATCAACTTGACATGTCTGCAATTAATCGTCCGTAACTTTGGATTTAGAACTCAGAATGACACAAATCCAAATCCCACTTTAATCTAGCTCAACTTTTTATATTGTGACAAAATTTGAGACAGGAATAGATTCGACCAAGCATCCAAGTAATCCAATCTATCCAAAACTACGTCATGCCTTGCATTATGCTTCCTTTATAAGCCGTTACTCAATGAGCATTAATGATCAGCTTAGAATTATCACTTTAACTGGCCGATCAACTTGATATGTACGCACTAAATCTTCCATAACTTTTTATTTAGAACTCAGAATAACATAAATCCAAAGCACACGTTAAGCTAGCTCAATTTTCAAAATTGTGACAAAATTTGAGAAAGAAGTAGATTCGACAAGCGTCCAAGTAATCCAATCTATCTAAAACAGCGTCATGCCATGCATTGTGCTTCATTTAAAAGCCTTTACTCAATGAGCATCAATGATCACATTAGAATTATCATTTTAACTGACCGATAAACTTGACATGTCTGCACGAAATCGTCCGTAACTGTGGATTTAGAACTTCGAATGACAAAAATCCAAAGCCCATGTCAAGGTAGCTCAATTTTCAATTTTGTGACAAAAATTGAGACATAAATAGATTCTAAAAATAATCCAAGTAATCTAATCTATCCAAAACTGTGTCATGCCTTGCACTGTGTTTCATTTATAAACCGTTACTCAATGAGCATCAATTATCAGTTTAGAATAATCATTTTAACTGGCAAATCAACTTGACATGTCCGCACTAAATCGTCCATAACGTTTGATTTAGAGCTTAGAATGACACAAATCCAAAGCCCACGTTAACCTAGCTCAATTTTCTAAATTGTGACAAAATTTAAGACATAATTAAATTGATTCGCAAAGCATGCAAGTAATCCAATCTATCCAGAACTGCTTCATGCTGCTTCATTTATAAGCTGTTACTCAATGAGCATCAATGATCAGTTTAGAATGATCATGTTAACTGGCCGATCAACTTGATATGTCCGCACTATATCATTCATAACTTTTGATTTATAGTTCAGAATGACACGAATCCAATGCCCACGTTAAGATAACTCAATTTTCTGTATTGTGACAAAATTGGTGACAGAAATAGATTCGACAAATTTTCCAAGTAATCCAATCTATCTAAAACGGCGTCATGCCATGCATTGTCCTTTATTTATAAGCCTTTACTCAATCAGCATCAATGATCAGCTTATAATGATCATTTTAACTGGCTCATCGACTTGACATGTCTGCATTTAATCGTTCGTAACTTTGGATTTAAAACTAAGAATGACACAAATCGAAAGCTCACGTTAAGCTGGCTCAATTTTCTATATTGTGACAAAATTTGAGACAGAAAGCATTCAGGTAATCCAATCTATCGAAAACGGCATCATGCCTTGCATTGTGCTTCATTTATAAGCCGTTACTCAATGAGCATCAATGATCAGTTTAGAATGATTATTTTAACTGGCCGATCAACTTGATATGTCCGCACTAAATCGTATGTAACTTTTGATTTAGAACTCAAAATGACATAAATCCAAAGCATACGTTAAGCTAGCTCAAGTTTCTATATTGTGACAAAATTTGAGAAAGAAATAGATTCTACAAAGCATTGAAGTAATCCGATCTATCCAGAACTGCTTCATTTATAAGCCTTCAGTCAATGAGCATCAATGGTCAGTTTAGAATTATCATTTTAAGTGGCCGATCAACTTGACATGTCTGCACTATATCGTTCATAAATTTTGATTCAGCTCATAATGACATGAATCCAATGCCCACGTTAACGTAGCTCAATTTTCTATATTGTGGTAAAATCTCAGATAGATATAGATTCGACAAAGTGTTCAAGTAATCTAATCTATCCAAAATTGCGTCTTGCCATGCATTGTGCTTAATTAATAAGTCTTTACTCATTAAGCATCAATGATCAATTTATAATGATATTTTTAACTAGCCGATCAACTTGACATGTCTGCACTATATCGTCCATAACTTTTGATTTATAGCTCAGAATGACACGAATCCTATACCCACCTTAATCTAGCTCAATTCTCTATATTGTGACAAAATTGAGAAAGAAATAGATTTGACAAAGCATCCAAGTAATCCAATCCACCTAAAACTTCTTCATGCCATGCATTGTGATTCATTTATATGCCTTTACTCAATGAGCATCAATGATCACTTTAGAATGATCATTTTAACTGGCTCATCGACTTGACACGTCTGCACTAAATCGGGCGATAAACTTGACACGTCTGCACTAAATCATCCGTAACTTTGGATTTAAAACTCAGAATGACACAAATCCAAAGCCCAGGTTAAGCTAGCTCAATTTTTAATATTGTGACAAAATTAAAAACCGAAATAGATTCCCCAAATCATCCAAGTAATCCAATCTATCCAAAACTGCGTCATGCCTTTCATTGTGTTTCATTTATAAACCATTACTCAATGAGCATCAATGATCAGTTTAGAATAATCATTTTAACTGGCCGATCAACTTGACATGTCCGCACTAAATCGTACATAACTTTTTATTTAGAGCTTAGAATGACACAAATCCAAAGCCCCCGTTAACCTAGGTCAATTTTCTATGTTGTGACAAAATTTAAGACATAAATAGATTCGACAAAGCATGCAAGTAATCCAATCTATACAGAACTGCTTCATGCCGCTTCATTTATAAGCTGTTACCCAATGAGCATCAATGATCAGTTTAGAATGATCATTTTAACTGGCCGATCAAGTGGACATGTCCGCACTATATCATGCGTAACGTTTGATTTATAGCTCAGAATGACACGAATCCAATGCCCACGTTAAGATAACTCAATTTTCTATATTGTGACAAAATTGGTGACAGAAATAGATTCGACAAAGCGTCCAAGTAATCCAATATATCTAAAACTACGTCATGCCATGCTTTGTCCTTCATTTATAAGCCTTTACTCAATACGCATCAATGATAAGCTTAGAATGATCATTTTAACTGGCTCATCGACTTGACATCTCTGCACTTAATCGCTCGTAACTTTGGATTTAGAACTAAGAATGACAAAAATCCAAATTCCACGTTAAGCTAGCTCAATTTTCTATATTGTGACAAAATTTGAGACAGAAATAGATTCGAAAAAGCATTCAACTAATTCAATCTATCCAGAACGGCATCATGCCTTGCATTGTGCTTCCTTTGTAAGCCGTTACTCAATGCGCATCAATGATCAGTTTAAAATGATCATTTTAACAGGCTGATCAACTTGATATATCCGCACTAAATCGTCCATAACTTTTGATTTAGAACTCAGAATGACATAAATCCAAAGCCCACGTCAAGCTTGATCAATTTTCTATATTGTGACAAAATTTGAGAAAGAAATAGATTCGTCAATGCATCCAAGTAATCGAATCTATCCAGAACTGCTTCATGCCATGTATTGTGCTTCATTTATAAGCCTTACTCAATAAGCATCAATGATCAGTTCAGAATAATTATTTTAACTGGCCGATCAACTTGACATGTCTGCACTAAATTGTCCATAACTTTTGATTTAGAGCTTAGAATGACACAAATCCAAAGCCCACGTTAACCGAGCTCAATTTTCTATGTTGAGACAAAATTTATGACATAAATAGATTTGACAACGCATGCAAGTAATCTAATCTATCCAGAACTGCTTCGTGCGGCTTCATTTATAAGCTGTTACACAATAAACATCAATGATCAGTTTAGAATGATCATTTTTACTGGCCGATCAAGTTGACATGTCCGCACTATATCATTCGTTACTTTTGATTTATAGCTCAGAATGACACAAATCCAATGCCCACGTTAAGATAACTCAATTTCCTATATTGTGACAAAATTTGAGACCGAAATTGATTCGACAAATTGTCCAATTAATCCAATCTATCCAAAACGGCATCATACCTTGCATTATGCTTCATTTATAAGCCGTTACTCAATGAGCATCAATGATCAGTTTAGAATGATTACTTTAACTGGCCGATCAACTTGATATGCCCGCACTAAATCGTCCATAACGTTTGATTTAGAACTCAAAATGACATAAATCCAAAACCCACGTTAAGCTAGCTCAATTTTCTACGTTGTGACAAAATTTGAGAAAGAAATAGATTCGGCAAAGCATCCAAGTAATCCAATCTATCCAGAACTGCTTCATGCCATGCATTGTGCTTCATTTATAAGCCTTTAGTCAATAAGCATCAATGATCAGTTTAGAATGATCATTTTAAGTGGCCGATCAACTTGACATGTCTGCACTATATCGTTCATAACTTTTGATTTAGCTCATAATGACATGAATCCAATGCCCACGTTAAGGTAGCTTAATTTTCTATATTGTGGTAAAATCTCAGATAGATATAGATTCGACAAAGTGTTCAAGTAATCTAATCTATCCAAAATTGAGTCTTGCCATGCATTGTGCTTAATTAATAAGTCTTTACTCAATGAGCATCAATGATCAATTTAGAATATATTTTTAACTAGCGATCAACTTGACATGTCTGCACTATATCGTCCATAAATTTTGATTTATAGCTCAGAATGATATGAATCCTATGCCCACCTTAATCTAGCTCAATTTTCTATATTGTGACAAATTTGAGAAAGAAATAGATTTGACAAAGCGTCAAAGTAATCCAATCTACCTAAAACATCGTCATTCCATGCATTGTGATTCATTTATACGCCTTTACTCAATAAGCATCAATGATCAGTTCAGAATAATTATTTTAACTGGCCGATCAACTTGACATGTCTGCACTAAATTGTCCATAACTTTTGATTTAGAGCTTAGAATGACACAAATCCAAAGCCCACGTTAACCTAGCTCAATTTTCTATGTTGTGACAAAATTTATGGCATAAATAGATTCGACAAAGCATGCAAGTAATCTAATCTATCCAGAACTGCATCGTGCCGCTTCATTTATAAGCTGTTACGCAATAAACATCAATGATCAGTTTAGAATGATCATTTTTAGTGGCCGATCAAGCTGACATGTCCGCACTATATCATTCGTAACTTTTGATTTATAGCTCAGAATGACACGAATCCAATGCCCACGTTAAGATAACTCAATTTCCCATATTGTGACAAAATTTGAGACAGAAATTGATTCGACAAATTGTCCAATTAATCAAATCTATCCAAAACGGCATCATACCTTGCATTATGCTTCATTTATAAGCCGTTACTCAATGAGCATCAATGATCAGTTTAGAATGATTACTTTAACTGGCCGATCAACTTGATATGCCCACACTAAATCGTCCATAACTTTTGATTTAGAACTCAAAATGACATAAATCCAAAACCCACGTTAAGCTAGCTCAATTTTCTACGTTGTGACAAATTTTGAGAAAGAAATAGATTCGGAAAAGCATCCAAGTAATCCAATCTATCCAGAACTGCTTCATGCCACGCATTGTGCTTCATTTATAAGCCTTTAGTCAATAAGCATCAGTGATCAGTTTAGAATGATCATTTTAAGTGGCCGATCAACTTGACATGTCTGCACTATATCGTTCATAACTTTTGATTTAGCTCATAATGACATGAATCCATTGCCCACGTTAAGGTAGCTTAATTTTCTATATTGTGATAAAATCTCAGATAGAATTAGATTCGACAAAGTTTTTACTCAATGAGCATCAATGATCAATTTAGAATATATATTTAACTAGCCGATCAACTTCACATGTCTGCACTATATCGTCCATAACTTTTGATTTATAGCTCAGAATGATATGAATCCTATGCCCACCTTAATCTAGCTCAATTTTCTATATTGTGACAAATTTGAGAAAGAAATAGATTTGACAAAGCGTCAAAAGTAATCCAATCTACCTAAAACTTCGTCATGCCATGCATTGTGATTCATTTATAAGCCTTTACTCAATGAGCATCAATGATCACTTTAGAATGATCATTTTAACTGGGCGATAAACTTGACACGTTTGCACTAAATCGTCCGTAACTTTGGATTTAGAACTCAGAATGACAGAAATCCAAAGCCCACGTTAAGCTAGCTCAATTTTCAATATTGTGACAAAATTTGAAACACAAATAAATCGCCAAATCTTCCAAGTAATCCATTCTATCCAAAATTGCGTCATGCCTTTCATTGTGTTTTATTTATAAACCATTACTCAATGAGCATCAATGATCAGTTTAGAATAATCATTTTAACTGGCCGATCAACTTGACATGTCCGCACTAAATCGTACATAACTTTTGATTTAAAGTTTATAATGACACAAATCCAAAGCCCATGTTAACCTAGCTCAATTTTCTATGTTGTAACAAAATTTAAGACATAAATAGATTCGACAAAGCATGCAAGTAATTCAATCTACCCAGAACTGCTTCATGCCGTTTCATTAATAAGCTGTTACTCAATGAGCATTAATGATCCGTTTAGAATGATCATTTTAACTGGACGATCAATTTGACATGTCCGCACTATATCATTTGAACTTTTGATGTATAGCTCAGAATGACACAAATCCAATGCCCACGTTAAGATAACTCAATTTTCAATATTATGACAAAATTGGTGACAGAAATAGATTCGACAAAGCGTCCAAGAAATCCAATCTATCTAAAACTACGTCATGCCATGCATTGTCCTTCATTTTTAAGCATTTACTCAATCAGCATCAAAGATCAGCTTAGAATGACACAAATCCAAAGCCTACGTTAAGGTAGCTCAATTTTCTAAATTGTGACAAAATTTGAGTTAGAAATAAATTCGAAAAAACATCCAAGTAATCCAATCTATCCAAAAATGCTTCATGCCATGCATTGTGCTTCATTTATGAGCCTTTACTCAGTGAGCATCAATGATCAGATTAGAATGATCATTTTAATTGGCCGATCAACTTGACATTTCTGCACTATATGGTCCATAACTTTTGGTTTATAGCCCAGAATGACATGAATTCAAAGCCCACGCTAAGCTAACTCAATTTTCTATATTGTGACAAAATTTGAGACAGAAATAGATTGGACAAAGCATCCAAGTAATCCAATCTATCCAGAACTGCTTCATGCCATGCTTTGTGCTTCATTTATAAGCCTTTCCTCAGTGAGCATCAATAATCATCTTATAATGATCATTTTAACTGGCTGACCAACTTCACATGTTGGCACTATATCGTCCGTAACTTTGGATTTAAAACTTAGAATTACACAAATCCAAAGTCCAAGTTAAGCTAGCTTAATTTTCTATATTGTGACAAAATTTGAGACCGAAATATATTCGACAAAGCATCCAAGTAATCAAATATATCCAAAACTGTGTCATGCCTTGCATTGTGCTTCATTTATAAGCCGTTACTCAATTAGCATCAATGATCAGTTTAGAATGATCATTTAATCTGGCCGATCAACTTGAAATGTTAGCACTAAATCGTCCATAACTTTTGATTTAGAGCTTAGAATGACACAAATCCAAAGCCAACGTTAAGCTAGCTCAATTTTCTCTATTGCAATAAAATTTGAGACAGAAATAGATACTAAAAAACCATCAAATAATCTAATCTATCCAGAAGTGCTTCACGCCATGAATTGTGCTTCATTTATAAGCCTTTACTTAATGAGCATCAGTTATCAGTTAAGAATGATCATTTTAACTGGCCGATCAACTTACATGTCTGCACTATATCGTCCATATCTTTTGATTTATAGCTCGGAATGCATGAGTTCAATGCCCACGTTAAACTAGCTCAATTTTCTATATTGTGAAAATTTTGGACATTAATAGATTCGAAAAAAGTGTCCAAGTAATCCAATCTATCCAGAACTGCTTCATGCCATGCATTGTGCTTCATTTATACACCGTTACTCAATGAGCATCAGTGATCAGTTTAAAATGATCATTTTAACTGGCCGATCAACTTGACATGTCCGCACTATACCGTTCGTAACATTTGATTTAAATCTTAGAATGACACAAATCCAAGGCCCACGTTAAGCTAACTTAATTTTCTATATTGTGACAAAATTTGAGGGAGAAATAGATACGATAAACCATCAAGTAATCCAATCTATCCAAAACGGCATCATGCCTTGCATTATGCTTCATTTATAAGCCGTTACTCAATGAGCATCAATGATCAGTTTAGAATGATTATTTTAACTGGCTGATTAACTTTATATGTCCGCACTAAATCGTCTGTAACTTTTGATCCAGAACTCAAAATGACTTAAACCTGAAACCCACGTTAAACTAGCTCAATTTTCTATATTATGACAAAATTTGAGATAGAAATATATACAAAATTTGAGGTACAAATAGATTGGACAAAGCGTCCAGTTAAATGAATCTTTCCAAAAGTGCGTCTTGTCATGCATTGTGCTTCATTTATAAGCCTTCACTCAATGAGCATCAATGATCAGTTTAGAATGACTGTTTTCACTGGCCGATCAACTTGACATGTCAGCACTATATCGTCCATAATTTCTGATTTATAGCTCAGAATGACACGAATCCAATGCCGACGTTAAACTAGCTCAATTTTCTATATTGTGACAAAATTTGTTACAGAAATGTATTCGACAAAGCTTCCAAGTAATCAAATTTATCTAGAAGTGCGTCATGCCATGCATTGTGCTTCATTTATAAGCCTTTACTCGATGAGCATCAATGATCAGTTTAGAATGATCATTTTAACTAGTCGATCAACTTGACATGTCTGCACTAAATCGTCTGTAGCTTTAGCTTTAGAACTCAGAATGACACAAATCCCAAGCCAACGTTAAGGTAGCTCAATTTTCTATATTATGACAAAATTTGAGACCAAAAAATATACGACAAAGCATATAAGTTATCCAATCGATCCAAAACTTCGTCATACCATGCATTGTGCTTCATTTATAAGCCTCTACTCAATGAGCACCAATGATCAGTTAATAATTATCATTTTAACAGGCCGATCAACTTGAAATTTTCGCACTAATTCATCCGTAACTTTTGATTTAGAGCTTAGAATGACAAAAATCCAAAGCCAACGTTAAGCTAGCTCAATTTTCTATATTGTGAAAAAACTTGAGACAGAAATAGATTCGACATAGCATCCAAGTAATCCATTCTATCCAGAACTACTTCATGCCAAGCATTGTGCTTCTTTATAAGCCTTTATTCAATGAGCATCAGTGATCAGTTTAGAATGATCATTTTAACTGCCCAATCAACTTGATATTTCTGTACTAAATCGTCCATAACTTCTGATTTAGAGCTTAGAATGACACAAATCCAAAGCCTACGTTAAGGTAGCTCAATTTTTCTAAATTGTGACAAAATTTGAGATAGAAATATATTCGAAAAATCATCCAAGTAATCCAATCTATCCAAAAATGCTTCATGCCATGCATTGTGCTTCATTTATGAGCCTTTACTCAATGAGCATCAATGATCAGATTAGAATGATCAATTTAATTGGCCGATCAACTTGACATTTCTGCACTATCTGGTCCATAACTTTTGGTTTATAGCCCAGAATGACATGAATTCAAAGCCCACCTTAAGCTAACTCAATTTTCTATATTGTGACAAAATTTGAGACAGAAATAGATACGACAAAGCATCAAAGTAATCCAATCTATCCAGAACTGCTTCATGGCATGCATTGTGCTTCATTTATAAGCCTTTACTCAATGAGCATCAATGATCAACTTATAATGATCATTTTAACTGGCCGACCAACTTCACATGTTGGCACTATATCATCCGTAACTTTGGATTTAAAACTTAGAATGACACAAATCCAAAGTCCAAGTTAAGCTAGCTTAATTTTCTATATTGTGACAAAATTTGAAAGCGAAATATATTCGACAAAGCATCCAAGTAAACAAATATATCCAAAACTGTGTCATGCCTTGCATTGTGCTTCATTTATAAGCCGTTACTCAATTAGCATCAATGATCAGTTTAGAATGATCATTTAATCTGGCCGATCAACTTAAAATGTTAGCACTAAATCGTCCATAACTTTTGATTTAGAGCTTAGAATGACACAAATCCAAAGCCAAAGTTAAGCTAGCTCAATTTTCTATATTGTGATAAAATTTGAGACAGAAATAGATACAAAAACACCATCAAGTAATCCAATCTATCCAGAGTGCTTCACGCCATGAATTGTGCTTCATTTATAAGTCTTTACTTAATGAGCATCAGTTATCAGTTAAGAATGATCATTTTAACTGGCCGATCAACTTTACATGTCTGTACTATATCGTCCATATCTTTTGATTTATAGCTCGGAATGCATGAGTTCAATGCCCACGTTAAACTAGCTCAATTTTCATATTGTGAAAATTTTGGACATTAATAGATTCGAAAAAAGTGTCCAAGTAATCCAATCTATCCAGAACTGCTTCATGCCATGCATTGTGCTTCATTTGTACACCGTTACTCAATAAGCATCAGTGATCAGTTTAAAATGATCATTTTAACTGGCCGATCAACTTGACATGTCCACACTATACCGTTCGTAACATTTGATTTAAATCTTAGAATGACACAAATCCAAGACCCACGTTAGGCTAACTTAATTTTCTATATTATGACAAAATTTGAGGGAGAAATAGATACGATAAACCATTAAGTAATCGAATATATCCGGAACTGCTTAATGCCATGAATTGTGCTTCATTTATAAGCCTTTACTTAATGAGCATCAATGATCAGTTTAGAATGAACATTTTAAGTGGCCAATCAACTTGACATGTCTCAACTATATCGTTCGTAACTTTAAATTTATAGGTCATAATGATACGAATCTGATGCCCACGTTAAACTAGCTCAATTTTGTATATTTTCAAAAACATTGAGACAGTAATAGGTTAGACAAAGCGTCTAAGTAATCCAATCTATTAAAAACTGCGTCATGCCATGAATTGTGTTTCATTTAGAAGCCTTTACTCAATGAGCATCAATGATCAGTTTATAATAATCTTTTTAACTTGCCAATCAACTTGACATGTCATCACTATATCGTCCGTAACTTTGGATTTAGAACTTAGAATGACACAAATCCAAAGCCCATGTTAAGCTAGCTCAATTTTCTATATTGTGCCAAAATTTGAGAAAGAAATAGATACGAAAAAGCGTCAAGTACTCCAATCTATCCAAAACATCGTCATGCCATGCACTGTGCTTCATTTATAAGCCTCTACTCAATGAGCACCAATGATCAGTTCAGTATTATCATTTTAACTTCCCGATCAACTTGACATTTCCGCACTAAATCATCACTAACTTTTGATTTAGAGCTTAGAATGACAAAAATCCAAAGCCCACGTTAAGCTAGGTCAATTTTCTATATTGTGACAAAACTTGAGACCGAAATAGATTGGACAAAGCATCCAAGTAATCCATTCTATCCTGAACTACTTCATGCCAAGCGTTGTGCTTCTTTATAAGCCTTTACCCAATAAACATCAATGATCAGTTAAGAATGATCATTTTAACAGGCCGATAAACTTGACATGCTAGCACTATATCGTTAATCTAGTTAAATTTTCTATTTTGTTACAAAATTTGAGACAGAATTTGACAAAGCATCCAAGTAATCCAATCTATCCAGAACTGCTTCATGCCATGCATTGTGCTTCATTTATAAGCCTTTACTCAATGAGCATCAATGATTAGTTTAGAATAATCATTTTAACTGGCCGATATACTTGACCTGTCTGCACTATATCGTGCATAACTTTTGATTTATAGATCAGAATGACACGAATCCAATGCCCACGTTAAGCTAGCTCATTTTCTATATTGTGACAAAATTTCACACAAAAATAGATTCGACAAAGCATCCAGGAAATCCAATCTATCCAGAACTGCTTCATGCCTTGCATTGTGCTTCATTTATAAGCCGTTACTCAATGAGCTTCAAAGATCAGTTTAGAATGATCATTTTAATTGGCAGATCAACATGACATGTCCGCACTAAATCGTTCATAACTTTTGATTTAGAGCTTAAAATGACACAAATCCAAAGCCCACGTTAAGCTAGGCCAATTTTCTATATTTTGACAAAATTTGACACTGAAATAGATTCGACAATGCATCCAAGTAATCCAATCTATCCAGAACTGCTTTATGCCATGCACTGGGCTGAATTTATAAGCCTTTACTAAATGAGCATCAATGATCAGTTTATTATGATCATTTTAACTGGCCGATCAACTTGACATGTTGGCACTAGATCGTCCGTAACTTTGGATTTAAAACTTAGAATGATACAAATCCAATGCCCACGTTAAGCTAACTCAATTTTCTATATTGTACAACATTTGAGACAGAAATAGATTCGACAAATCGTCCAACTTATCCAATCTATCCAAAACTGTGCCATGCCTTACATTGTGCTTCATTTATAAGCCGTTTCTCAATGAGCATCAATGATCTGTTTAGAATGATCATTTTAACTGGCCGATCAACTTGACATGTCATCACTAAATCGTCCATAACTTTTGATTTAGAGCTTAGAATGACACAAATCCAAGACCCACGTTAAGCTAGCACAATTTTCTGCCTTGTGACAAAATTTGAGAAAGAAATAGATACAAAATATCGTCAAGTTATCCAATCTATCCAAAACTTCATAATGCCATGCATAGTGCCTCATTTATTAGCCTTTACTCAATTAGCATCAATGATCAGTTTAGAATGATCATTTTAACTGGCCGATAAACTTAATATGTCTGCACTATATCGCCCATAAGTTTGGACTTATAGCTCAGAATGACACGAATCCAATGTCCACGTTAAGCTAGCTCAGTTTTCTATATTGTGACAAAATTTGAGACAGAAATGGATTCGACAAAGCGTCCAAGTAATTCAATCTATCCAAAACAGCATCATGCCTTGCATTGTGCTTAATTTATAAGCCTTACTCAATGACCATCAATGATCAGTTTAGAATGATCATTTTAACTGGCCGATCAACTTGACATGTCCACACTAAATCGTGCATAATTTTTGATTTAGAGCTTAGACTGATACAAATCCACGTTAAGCTAGCTCAATTTTCTATATCGTGACAAAACTTGAGACAGAAATAGATTCGACAAAGCATCCAAGTAGTCCAATCTATCCAGAACTGTTTCATGCCATGCATTGTGCTTCATTTACAAGCCTTTACTCAATGAGCATCAATGATTAGTTTAGAATGATCATTTTAATTGGCCGATCAACTTGACATGTCTGCACAATATCTTCTATAACTTTTGATTTATAGCTCTGAATGACACGAATCTAGTGCCCACGTTAAGCTAGCTCAATTTTCTATATTGTGACAATTTTAAGAATGAAATAGATTCGACAAATCGTCCAAGTAATCCAATCTATCCAAAACTGCGGCATGCCTTGCATTGTGCTTCATTTGCCGTTAGTCAATGACCATCAATGATTAGTTTATAATGATCATTTTAACCGGTCGATCAACTTGAAATTTCTACCCTAAATCCTCCATAAATTATGACTTAGAGCTTAGAATGACACAAATCCAGTGCCCACGTTAAGGTAACTCAATTTTCTATATTATGTCAAAATTTAAGAAAAAAATAGATTCGGCAAAGCGTCCAAGTAATTCAATATATCCAAAACTGCGTCATGCCTTGCATTATGCCTGATTTATAAGTCGTTACTCAATGATCAGTTTAGAATGATCATTTTAACTGGCCAATCAACTTCACATGTATGCACTATATTGTCCATAACTTTAGATTTAGAACTCAGAATGACACAAATCCAAAGCCCACGTTAAGCTAGCTCAATTTTATATGTGGTGAAAAAATTTGACAGAAAAATTGATTCGTCAAAGTTTCAAAGTAATCCAATTTAACCAAAACTGTGTCTTGCATTGTGCTTATTGATAAGCCGTTACTCAATGAGCACTGACGATCAGTTTAGAATGATCATTTTAACTGGCCAATCAACTTGACATGTCTGCACTAAATCGTCCATAACTATTGATTTAGAGCTTAGAATGACTCGAATTCAAAGCCTATGTTAAGCTAGCTCAATTTCCTTTATTGTGACAAAATTTGAGACAGAAATAGATTCGACAAAGCATCAAAGAAATCTAATCTATCCAGAACTGCTTCATGCCATGCATTATGCTTCATTTATAAGCCTTTACTCAATGAGCATCAGTGATGAGTTTAGAATGATCATTTTAACTGGCCGAGGAACTTGACAAGTCTGCACTATATCATCCATAACCTTTGATTTATAGCTCTAAATGACACGAATCCAATGCCCACGTTAAGCTAGCTCAATTTTCTATATTGTGACAAAATTTGAGACAAAAATAGATTCGACAAAGTGTCCAAGTAATTCAATCTATCCAGAACTGCATCATGCCTTGCATTGTGCTTCATTTGAAAGCCGTTACTCAATAAGCATCAATGATCGGTTTAGAATGATCATTTTAACATGTCTGCACTATGTCATCAATAACTTTTGAATTATAGCTCAGAATGACACGAATCCAATGCCCACGTTAAACTAACTCACTTTTTTTATATTGTGACAAAATTTGAGACATAAATAGATTCGACAAAGCATCATAGTAATTGAATCTATCCAAAACTGCATCATGCCTTGCATTGTGCTTCTTTTATAAGCCATTACTCAATGAGCATCAATGATCAGTTTAGAATGATCATTTTAACTGGCCGATCAACTTACCATGTCATCACTAAATCGTTCATAACTTTTGATTTAGAGCTTAGAATGACACAAATCCAAGACCCACGTTAAGCTAGCACAATATTCTGTCTTGTGAAAAAGTTTGACAAAGAAATAGATACAAAAAATCATCAAGTTATCGAATCTATCCAAAACTTTGTCATGCCATGCATAGTGATTCATTTATAAGCCTTTACTCAATGAGCATCAATGATCACTTTAGAATCATCCTTTTTCTGGCCGATAAACTTAATATGTCTGCACGATATCGTCCATAACTTTTGATTTTTATCTCAGAATGACACGAATCCAATGTCCACGTTAAGCTAGCTCAATTTTCTATATTGTGACAAAATTTGAGAGAGAAATGGATTCGACAAAGCGTCCAAGTAATTCAATCTATCCAAAACAGCATCATGCCTTGCATTGTGCTTCATTTATAAGCCTTACTCAATGAGCATCAATGATCAGTTTAGAATTATCATTTTAACTGGCCGATCAACTTGACATGTCCGCACTAAATCGTCCATAACATTTGATTAAGAGCTTAGACTAATTCAAATCTAAAGCCCACGTTAAGCTAGCTCAATTTTCTATATTGTGACAAATTTGAGATAGAAATATATTCGAAAAATCATCCAAGTAATCCAATCTCTCCAGAACTGTTTCATGCCATGCATTGTGCTTCATTTACTAGCCTTTACTCAATGAGCATCAATGATTAGTTTAGAATGATCATTTTAATTGGTCGTTCAACTTGACATGTCTGCACTATATTGTCACTAACTTTTGATTTATAGCTTTGAATGACACGAATCTAGTGCCCACGTTAAGCTAGCTCAATTTTCTATTTTGTGACAATTTTGAGAATGAAATAGATTCGACAAATCGTCCAAGTAATCCAATCTATCCAAAACTGCGGCATGCCTTGCATTGTTCTTCATTTGCCGTTAGTCAATGACCATCAATGATTAGTTTAGAATGATCATTTTAACTGGCCGATCAACTTGACATTTCCGCACTAAATCCTCCATGAATTCTGATTTAGAGCTTAGAATGACAGGAATCCAATGCCCACGTTAAGGTAGCTCAATTTTCTATATTGTGTCAAAATATAAGAAAAAAATAGATTCGACAAAGCGTTCAAGTAATTCAATCTATCCAAAACTGTGTCATGCCTTGCATTATGCTTGATTTATAAGCCGTTACTCAATGAGCATCAATAATCAGTTTAGAATGATCATTTTAACTGGCCGATCAAATCGACATGTATGCACTATATCGTCTGTAACATTAGATTTAGAACTCAGAATGACACAAATCCAAAGCCCACGTTAAGCTAGCTCAGTTTTCTATGTGGTCGCAAAATTTGAAAGAAAAATAGATTCGACAAAGTGTCCAAGTAATCCAATCAAACCAAAACTGCGTCATGCCTTGCATTGTGCTTATTTATAAGCCGTTACTCAATGAGCATCGCTGATCAGATTAGAATGATCATTTTAACTGGGCGATCGACTTGACATGTCCACACTAAATCGTCCATAACTATTGATTTAGAGCTTAGAATGACTCGAATCCAAAGCCTACGTTAAGCTAGCTCAATTTCCTATTTTCTGACAAAATTTGAGATAGAAATATATTTGACAAAGCATCGAAGAAATCCAATCTATCCAGAACTCCTTCATGCCATGCATTATGCTTCATTTATAAGCCTTTACTCAATGAGCATCAACGATGAGTTTAGAATGATCATTTTAACTGGCCGAGCAACTTGACATCTCTGCACTATATCATCCATAACTTTTGATTTATGGCTCTGAATGACACGAATCTAATGCCAACGTTAAGCTAGCTCAATTTTCTATATTGTGACAAAATTTGAGGCAAAAATAGATTCGACAAATTGTCCATGTAATTCAATCTATCCAAAACTGCACCCCCAAGGTGACTCACTCGGCCTGATGAATCCTTTATCCAACAGTTCTTCCAACTGTTTCTTTAACTCAGCCATCTCGGCTGGAGCCATACGATATGGCGCTTTCGAGATTGGGGAAATCCCTGGTTCCAATTCAATCGTGAATGGATCCAACCTATCAGGAGGTAACCCGGACAAGGCCTGGAACACATCCGCGAATTCATTGACCACATGGATATCCTTTAACTCCCAACTCTTCTTATTTTCTTTGGGGCTTATCGTGGCTACATAGGCCTCGCACCCCTTCTCTAGCATCCGTTTTGCATGGATTGCTGAGATTATCAAACTTCCCTAGGTGGGTTGGATCCCTTGGAACTCCAATCTCCCTCCCTCTTTTTCAAACCGAACTCGGCCCCTATGACACTCTAGGGTCGCCTTGTTCATTCCCAGCCAGTCCATACCCAAGATTTCCTCGTAATTCTTGAGTTGGATGACTACCAAGTTTGCCGGCAAACTAACATTCCCAATCATAACTGGGATGTTCCGCACAATTCCCAGGGAATTAATTATTTGCCTTCCAGCCGCTTGTACTTTACTCATTCCAGAGATGGGTTCTCCTTGAATCCCACTCTTTTTAAACCAGTCCGGGCTTACAAAGCAATGTGAAGCCCCGGAATCAAACAGGACGTGTGTTTCAACACCGTCCACAACCAAGGTCCCTACACATTCATCCTGAATGCTAAGTACCCTACTGTTTATGCATACCATGCAATGCTCGATTTTATTTAACAGTTAGGGTTATGTACGTACCAGTGATCGAGCTGTACTTGCCCGTATCGCCCATGTCCTGCGATAGCTAATAAACCCGTGGTGTTACGGCCTGCCTCTTAGCCGCTAGCTCGATTACCCCACGGTAGTCCTTTCGCTCGAGTTGCCTTTCTGCTGTCCCTTTGGGGCAATCCTTCCTGATGTGGCCTGACTTACCACAGTTGAAACAAGTCCTCGAGTCATCACTCGGCAGTCCTTGCTGTCCGTAATCCATCTTTGTGCAGTTTCGGGTAGCATGTTCCTTGTTACCGCAACATGCACATGCTCCCATCGCCTTCCAGCATTCCCCACCGTGCCTCCTACCCCATGTCTTGCATTCCCTAGCTTTTCCTAGTGGTTCGCTGGAGCCATCAACCTTATCCCACTTTCTTTTCCAATCACCACCACTTGACTGGCCATAACGATTCGGGACTTTGGATTCTTTCAACCGGTTCTCCTCCTCGATCCCCTCCTCGATCAAGGCAGCCCTTTCCACCAATTCAGTGACTGAACCAAACTTCTGCGCCAAACAGTGGTTATGGATTTTGACCCTTAGTCCACGCAAGAACTGGCGCACTTGCTCGAATTCATCTTCAAGATCTCTTCCTGCATAATGCCTTAAGCGGTTAAATTCTTCTTCATATTCCCGGACAGTTTGGTTCCCTTGAACAAATTCCAGGTATGAACACTCCAATCGGTCCCACGCCTCTGGTGGAAAGAATTTCTTATTGAATTCTCCTTCAAACTCCTCAAAGGTTTGAATCCTTTCACCCAACCGTTTATCCACGGCAACCCACCAGTTATGCGCATCTCCTTCTAGGAAGTGGACGGCGATATCCTTCCGGTAGTCACCGGGACAGCTAGTTGATTGAAAGTTCCTCACCAATCAATTCTTCCAGTCGTCAGTCTTAATTGGGTCAGAGCCCCCAGCGAAACTACCTGTTTTCAGGTGTATCATGTGTTCAAGGATGCTCAAGTACCCCACCTTCTTTCTAGCGGACTTAGGTGCGTCATCTAGGATGACCACATCCTGGTTCTCCATAGGAACCGGTACTTCGCCCAAGTGTGGCACTTCATGAACCGATGCCTTGGGCTTTACCGCCTCAGTCAGTATAGCCAACTGACTTATCACGGTCCTCATTTTGTTCCACATTTCTTGTGGGCTCGGAACTGCATTAGGATTTGCATCTGTGGCTTCCTGGTCGCGTTTTCCTTCTTCACACGCATGTGTGCGATGAGCAGTAGACTCCTCATCCTCACCTTCTAGATGGTCCTGCTCAGTTGCCGCAACATGCGCCGTAGAAGGCTCAAATAAATTCAGATTCGGCAAGGCTCCAATATTTTGACTTGGTTCACCACCTCTTGCCTTATCCTTCTTGTTTTTCCCAGTCTTGCCACTCTTGCCCATCTGCAAAACCGTTTAGTTAGTCTCAACATTTAACATGCGCAAGACCTGGTGCCCGATGAGTGGTGTCTATTTAACCCACATCTAACCCATCCTAGGACCAAGCATAATCTGATATCAACTTGAAACACCCTTCCCGGATTATCAGTCGGAAGAGGTTGTTCCCTTTCAGATTCACCAAGGAATTCAGAGTCTAAGGTCCATATTTTAGGGTCCTTTATTTAGTCTAAGTCCAAATTCGAGTTATTATGAAATTCATGAGTTTTTAGAGTCATTTATTAGAGTCATAATATAAAAGATCCGTACTTTTATTGAAGTATAAGAAAAGGATTCGTTACAACATGATAGTTTGCCAAAAGGCTTACACATTCAAACGATCCTAACTACCCGGACCAATATACCACCCATATACTCGGGCCATCAGCCTTGCGCTCAAGCCAAATCCTTACCACGATCACCATCTTCTCCTGAAAAAGGCCAAAGCCGCATAATTATCCTGGACTTAACCAATATTACTCGATAAGGCTTTAGAAAATGCATGAATGAATGCAACTCATGCAAAACCCATCAATTCTCTAAGTTTAACTTAAAATTCGACCAAGACACACTCGGTTTGGTCTTGGGAAGATCCGATCGACCAACCGGCCATGGTAGGAATCACCCAAATTCTTTGGCCAGCCGATACTTGCCCTGAAAGACTCGATCCGGTCTATGGGTAGGCCAGGCCGATTATCTGACCGGGAAAGTTTCACCAAATCCCAATCACTCGACCAAGTTTACCCAACTATCCCCCCTTTGATTCCCTTGCTCGCCAAACCACCGGCAAAGAGGAATCCAAGCATGCAAGGGTAAGGGATTACTCACCTCGTCCACGCTTAGCCCATAATTGCGTACCATCAGTGTTGGGCTCCCGATCCAAGGTTCACGATCTCTACCTCATTCGTTCTAACACTTACCGAATATTGCCTTAGAAAAATTCTAGGATATCTCCTCTCCCAGCCGTGCCTTGTACCGACCCTAAGACTTATATTTATATGGCCCGTGGTCGGTTTTCACGAACAGTCATGGCTTTTGCTCGACCAATCAACATTTCTAGTCGAACCGTTGTGCCTGGTCATGGCACCGGTTCGGCACCAACTGCCCGAGACAGTGCTTGCTGGCCAGTTGGCCCAGCCACCAACCAGCTCATCCAACTGCCGGCCAGCTCACCCAACTGCCAGCCAGCTCACCCAGCTGCCGGCCAGCCCTCCCAGCTGCCGGCCAGCTCTCCCAGCTGCCGGCCAGCTCGTCCAACTGCCGGCCAGCTCGCCCACCTGATCCTTACTAAGGATCAGGGATGTTACACAAGTAGTCCAATCTATCCAGAACTGCTTCATCCCATGCATTGTGCTTCATTTAAAAGCCTTTACTCAATGAGCATCAATGATCCGTTTATAATGATCATTTTAATTGGCCGATTAACTTGACATGTATGCACTGTATCATCCATACCTTTTGATTTATAGCTCAGAATGACACGAATCCAATGCCCACGTTAAGCTAGCTCAATTTTCTATATTGTGACAAAATTTGAGACAGAAATAGATTCGACAAAGCGTCTTAGTAATTGAATCTATCCAAAACTGCATCATGGATTGCATTGTGCTTCATTTATAAGCCTTTACTCAATGAGTATCAATGATCAGTTTAGAATGATCATTTTAATTGGCCGATCAACTTGACATTTCCGCACTAAATTGTCCATTACTTTTGATATGTAGATTAGAATGACACAAATCCAAAGCCCGCGTTAAGCTAGCTCAATTTTCTATATTATGACAAAATCTGAGATAGAAATAGATTCGATAAAGCATCCAAGAAATCCAATCTATCCAGAACTGCTTCATACCATGCATTGTGCTCCATTTATTAGCCTTTACTCAATGAGCATCAATGATCAGTTTAGAATGATAATTTTAACTGGCCGAGCAACTTGACATGTCTTCACAATATCGTCTATAACTTTTGATTTCTAGCTCTGAATGACACGAATCCAATGCCCATGTTAAGCTAGCTCAATTTTCTATATTTTGACAAAATTTAAGACATAAATAGATACGACAAAGCATCCAAATAATTCAATATATCCAAAACTGCGTCATGCCTTGCATTGTGCTTCATTTATAAGCCGTTACTCGATGAGCAACAATGATCAGTTTAGAATGATTATTTTAACTCGCCGATCAACTTGATATGTTTGCACTATATTCTCCGTAACTTTAGATTTAGAATTCAGAATGACACAAATCCAAAGCCCACGTTAAACTTGCTCAATTTTCTATATGGTGGCAAAATTTGAGAGCAAACTAGATTCGACAAAGCATAAAAGTAATCCAATCTATCCAAAACTGCGTCATGCCTTGCATTGTGCTTCATTTATAAGCCATTACTCAATGAGCATCAATGATCTGTTTAGAATGCTCATTTTAAGTGGCCAATAAACTTGACATGTCCGCACAAAGTCGTCCATAACTTTTGATTTAGAGCTTAGAATGACACAAATCCAAAGCCCATGTTAAGCTAGCTCAATTTTCTATATTGGGACAAACTTTGAGACAGAATTCAACAAAGCATCCAAGTAATCCAATCTATCCAGAACTGCTTCATGCCTTGCATTGTGCTTCATTTATAAGTCGTTACTCAATGAGCATCAAAGATCAGTTTAGAATGATTATTTTAACTGGCCGATCAACTTGATATGTCCGCACTAAATCGTCCATAACTTTAGATTTAGAGCTTTGAATGACACAAATCCATGGCCCACGTTAATCTAGCTCAATTTTCTATATTGTGACAAAAATTGAGAAAGAAATAGATTTGACAAAGCGTCCAAGTAATCCAATATATCCAAAACTGCGTCATGTCTTGCATTGTGCTTCATTTATAAGTCGTTACTCAATGAGCATCAATGATCAATTTAGAATGATCGTTTCAACCGGCCGATCAGCTTGACATGTCCGCCCTAAATCATCCATAAATTTTGATTTAGAGCTTTGAATGAAACAAATCCAAGGCCCACGTTAAGCTAGCTCATTTTTCTGTATTGTGAAAAAATTTGAGAAAGAAATAGATACGAAAAAGCATCAAGTTATCCAATCTATCCAAAATTTCGTCATGCCATACATTGTACTCAATGAACATCAATGATCAGTTTATAATGATCATTTTAACTGGCCGATTAACTTGACATGTCAGCAATATATCGTCTGTAACTTTTGATTTATAGCTCAAAATGAACCGAAACCAATGCCCACGTTAAGCTAACTCAATTTCTATATTGTGACAAAATTTGAGATACAAATAGATTCGACAAAGCCTCCAAGTAATTCAATCTATCCAAAATGTCATCATGCCTTGCATTGTGCTTCATTTATAAGCCGTTACTCAATGAGCATAAATAATCAGTTTAGAATGATCATTTTAACTGACCGATCAACTTGAAATGTCTGCACTAAACCATCCATGATTTTTTATTTAGTGCTTAGAATTACACAAATTCAAAGCCCATGTTAACCTAGCTCAATTTTCTATTGTGAAAAAATTTGAGACAGAAACAGATTTGACAAAGCGTCCAACTTATTCAATCTATCCAAAACTGCGTCATGCCTGGCATTGTGCTTCATTTATAAGCCCTTACTCAATGAGCATAAATGATCAGTTTAGAATGATCATGTTAACTCGCCGATCAACTTGACATTTCTACACTATATCTTCCGTAACCTTAGATTTAGAACTCAGAATGACACAAATGCAAAGCCCACGTTAAGCTATCTCAATTTTCTATATGGTGGAAAAATTTGAGAGCAAAATAGATTCAAAAATCGTCCAAGTAATCCATTCTATCCAAAACTGCATCATGCAATGCATTGTTCTTCATTTATAAGGCGTTACACAATGAGCATCAATGACCTGATTAGAATGATCATTTTAAGCGGCCGATGAACTTGACATGTACGTAAAAAGTCATCCATAACTTTTGATTTAGAGTTTAGAATGACACAAATCCAAAGCCCATGTTAAGCTAGCTCAATTTTCTATATTGTGACAAAATTTGAGACAGAATTCGACAAAGCATCCAAATAATCCAATATAACCAGAACTGCTTCATGCCACACATTGTGCCTCATTTATAAGCGTTTACTCAATAAGCATCAGTGATTAGTTTAGAATGATCATTTTAACTGGCCGATAGACTTGACATGTCTGCACTATATCATCCATAACTTTTGATTTAAAGCTCGAAATGACACAAATCCAAAGGCCACGTTAAGCTAGCTCAATTTTCTATATTTTGAAAATTTTTTGAGGCAGAAATAGATTCAACAAATCATCCAAGTAATCCAATCTTTCCACAACTGCTTCATGCCATGCATTGTGCTTCATTTATAAGCCTGGCACCAATGATCGGTTTAAATGATTATTTTAACTGGGCGATCAACTTGACATGTTGGCACTATATCATCCGTAAATTTGGATTTAAAACTTAGAGTGACACAAATCCAAAGCCCACGTTAAGCTAGCTCAATTTTTTATATTGTGACAAAATTTGAGACAGAAATATATTCGACAAAGCGTCCAAGTAATCCAATCTATCCAAAACTTTGTCATGCCATGCATTGTGCTTCATTTATATGCCTCTACTCAATGAGCACCAATTATCAGTTAAAAGTTATCATTTTAACTGGCTTATCTACTTGACATTTCCGCACCAATCTTCCGTAACGTTTGATTTAGAGCTTAGGATGACACAAATCCAAAGCCCACGTTAACCTAGCTCAATTTTTTATATTGTGACAAAATTTGAGACGGAAATAGATTTGACACAGCGTACAAGTAATCGAATCTATCCTGAACTGCTTCATACCAAGCATTGTGCTTCATTTATAAGCCGTTGCTCAATGAGCATCAATGATCAGTTTAGAATGATCATTTTAACTGGCCGATCAATTTGATATTTTTGCAGTAAATTGTAAAAAACCTCTGATTTAGAGTTTAGAATGACAGAAATCCAAAGCCTAAGTTAAGCTAGCTCAATTTTTTATATTGTGACAAAATTTGATATAGAAATAGATTCGGCAAAGCATCCAAGTAATCCAATCTATCCGGAACTACTTCCTGCCATGCATTGTGTTTCATATATAAGCCTTTACTCAATGAGTATCAATGATCAGTTTAAAATGATCGTTTTAACTAGCCGATCGACTTGACATGTCCGCACTATATCGTCCATAACTTTTGATTTATAGCTCAAAATGACACAAATCCAATGCCCAAATTAAGCTAGCTCAATTTTCTATATTGTGACAAAATTTGAGACAGGAAAACATTCGACAAAATGTCCATAAAACTCAATCTATCCAAAATTGCATCATGGCTTGCATTGTTCTTCATTTATAAGCCGTTACTTAATGAGCATCAAAGATCAGTTTAGAATTATCATTTTAACTGGCCGACCAACTTGAAATGTCCGCACTAAATCATGCATCACTTTTGATTTAGAGTTAGAATGACGAAAATCCAAAGGCCACATTAAGCTAGCTCAATTTTCTATATTGTGAAGAAATTTGAGACAAAAATAGATTCGACAAAGCATCGAAGTAATCCAATCTATCTATAACTGCTTCATGCCATGCATTGTGCTTCATTTATAAGCCATTACTCAATGAGCATAAATGATCAGTTTAGAATGATCATGTTAACTCGCCGATCAACTTGACATTTCTGCACTATATCATCCGTAACTTTAGATTTAGAACTCAGAATGACACAAATGCAAGGCCCACGTTAAGCTATCTCAATTTTCTATATGGTGGAAAAATTTGAGAGCAAAATAGATTCAAAAATCGTCCAAGTAATCCATTCTATCCAAAACTGCGTATTGCAATGCATTGTTCTTCATTTATAAGGCGTTACACAATGAGCATCAATGACCTGATTAGAATGATCATTTTAAGCGGCCGATAAACTTGACATGTATGTAAAAAGTCGTCCTTAACTTTTGATTTAGAGTTTAGAATGACA
This sequence comes from Pugionium dolabratum, assembly GCA_018901945.1. Classification (NCBI taxonomy): domain Eukaryota; kingdom Viridiplantae; phylum Streptophyta; class Magnoliopsida; order Brassicales; family Brassicaceae; genus Pugionium; species Pugionium dolabratum. The sequence continues at coordinate 1,182,518 of JAEVFF010000089.1, read as the reverse complement.
CAAATCCAAAGCCCACGTTAAGCTAGCTCAATTTTCTATATTGTGACAAAATTTGAGACAGAATTCGGCAAAGCATCCAAGTAATCCAATCTAACCAGAACTGCTTCATGCCACACATTGTGCCTCATTTATAAGCGTTTACTCAATAAGCATCAGTGATTAGTTTAGAATGATCATTTAGAATGCCCTATATCGTCCATAGCTTTTGATTTATAGCTCAGAATGACACGAATCCATTGCCCACGTTAATCTAGCTCAATTTTCTATATTGTGAAAAAATTTGAGACAGAAATATATTCAACAAAGGGCTCAAGTAATCCAATCTATCCAAAACTGCGTCATGCCATGCATTGTGCTTCATTCATAAGCCTTTATAAAATGAGCATCAATGATCAGTTTAAAATGATCATTTTAACAGGCCGATCAACATGACATGCCTGCATTATATCATCTGTAATTTTACATTTAGAACTCAGAATGACACAAATCCAAGGTCCACGTTAAGCTTGCTCAATTTTCTATATGTTGGAAAAATTTGAGAGCAAAATAGATTCGAAAAAGCGTCCAAGTAATCAAATCTATCCAAAACTGCATCATGCTATGAATTGTGCTTCATTCAAAAGCCATTACTTAATGAGCATCAATGATCAGTTTAGAATGATCATTTTAACTAGCCGATCAACTTGAAATTTCCGCACTAAATCATCTATAACTTCTGATTTAGAGCTAAGAATGACATAAAGCCAAAATCCACGTTAAGCTAGTTCAATTTTCTATATTGTCACAAATTTTGAAATAGAAATAGGTTCGACAAAGCATCCAAGTAATCCAATCTATCCAGAACTGATTCATGCCATGCATTGTGTTTTATTTATACACTTTTACTCAATGAGCATTAATGATCAGTTTAGAATGGTCATTTTAAGTGACCGATCAACTTGACATGTATACACAATATCGTTTGTAACTTTGGATTTAGAACTCAAAATGACACAAATCTAAATCCCACGTTAAGCTTCTATATGGTGAGAAAATTTGAGACCAATATATATTTGACAAAGCGTCCAACTAATCCAATCTATCCAAAACTGTGTCATGCTTTGCATTGTGCTTCATGTATAAGCCGTTACTCAATGAACATCAATGATCAGTTTAGAATGATCATTTAATGGGCTGATCAACTTGACATGTCCGAACAAAATCTTCCATAACTTTTTATTTAGAGATTAAATTGACACAAATCCAAAGGCCTCGTTAAGCTAGCTCAATTTTCAATATTGTGATAAAATTTGAGACCGAATTCGACAAATCATCCAAATAATCCAATCTATCAAGAACTGCTTCATGTCAGACATTGTTCTCCATTTACAAGCTTTTACTCAATGAGCATCAACGATCAGTTTAGAATGATCATTTGAACTGACCGATCAACTTGACATGTCTGCACTATATCGTCTGTAACTTTTGATTTAGAACTCAGAATAACACAAATCCAAAGCCCACGTTAAGCTAGCTTAATTTTCTATGTGGTGACAATTTGAGACCAAAATAGATTCAAAAAAGCGTCGAAGTAATCCAATCTATCCAAAACTGTGTCATGCCTTGCATTGTGCTTCATTTATAAGCCGTTATGAGTATCAACGATCAGTTTAGAATGATTATTTTAACTGGCCGATCAACTTAAAATGTCAGCACTAAATCGTCCATAACTATTGATTTAAAGCTTAGAATGACATAACTCCAAGGCCCACGTTAAGCTAGCTCAATTTTTTTTATTGTGACCAAATTTGAGGAAGAAATAGATACAAAAAAGTGTCAAGTTGTCCAATCTATCCAACACTTCGTCATGCAATGCATTGTGCTTCATTTATAAGCCTTTACTCAATGAGAATTAATTATCAGTTTAGAATGATCATTTTAACTGGCTGATCAACTTGACATGTTTGAACTATATTGTCCATAACTTTTGATTTATAGCTCAGTATGTCACGAATCCATTGCCCACATTAAACTAGCTCAATTTTCTATATTTTGACAAAATTTAAGACAGAAATAGATTCAACAAAGCGTCAAAGTAATCAAATATATCCAAAATTGCGTCATGCCATGCATTGTGCTTCATTTACAAACCTTTACTCAATGAGCATCAATAATCAGTTTACAATGATCATTTTAACTGCCCGATCAACTAGACATGTCTGCACTATATCGTCCGTAACTTTAGATTTAGAACTCAGAATGACACAAATCCAAGGACCACGTGAAGCTAGCTGAATTTTCTATATGGTGGCAAATTTTGAGAGCAAAATAGATTCAACAAAGCGTCCAAGTAATCTAATCTATCCAAAACTGCTTCATGTCTTGCATTGTGCTTCATTTATAAGTCGTTACTCAATGAGGATCAATGATCAGATTAGAATGATCATTTTAAGTGGCCGATAAACTTGACATGTCCCCACAAAGTTGTCCATAACTTTTGATTTATATCTTAGAATGACACGAATCCAATACCCACGTTAATCTAGCTCAATTTTCTATATTGTGACAAAATTTGAGACATAAATATATTCAACAAAGCTCCCAAGTAATACAATCTATCCAAAACTGTGTCATGCCATGCATTGTGCTTCATTTATTAGCCTTTACTCAATGAGCATCAATGATCAGTTTAGAGTGGTCATTTTAACTGGCCAATCAACTTGACATGTCTTCACTATATCATCCGTAACTTTTGATTTAGAACTCGGAATGACACAAATCCAAAGTCCACGTTAAGCTAGCTCAAGTTTCTCTATGGTGGCAAAATTTGAGAGCAAAATAGATTCGACAAGGCGTTTAAGTAATCGAATCTATCCAAAACTGTGTCATTGCATTGTGCTTCATTTATAAGCCGTTACTTAATGAGCATCAATGATAAGTTTAGAACAATCATTTTAACTAGCCGATCACCTTGAAATTTACGCACTAAATCGTCCATAACTTCTGATTTAGATCTAAGAATTCCACAAAGCCAAAGCCCACGTTAATCTAGCTCATTTAGATCTGTTTAGAATGATCATTTTACTGAACCGATCAACTTGAGATGTCTGCACTCTATCGTCTGTAACTTTGGATTTAGAACTTAGAATGACACAAATCCAAATCCCACGTTAAGCTAGCTCAATTTTCTATATGGTGACAAAATTTGAGACCAAAATAGATTCTAAAAAGCGTCCAAGTAATCTAATCTATCCAAAACTGCGTCATGCCTTGCATTGTGCTTCATTTATAAGCCGTTACTCAATGAACATCAATGATCAGTTTATAATGATCATTTAGCGGGCGATCAACTTGACATGTCGGCAAAAAATCTTCCATATTTTTTTATTTAGAGCTTAAAATGACACAAATCCAAATCCCACGTTAAGCTAGCTCAATTTTAAATATTGTAATAAAATTTGAGACATAATTCGATAAAGCATTCAAGTAATCCAGTCTATCCAAAACTGCTTCATGTCATGCATTGTGCTTCATTTATAAGCATTTACTCAATGAGCATAAATGATTATTTTAGAATGATCATTTTAACTGGCCGAACAACTTGACATATATGCACTATATCGTTCATAACTTTTGATTTATAGCTCAGAATGACATGAATCCATTGCCCACGTTAATCTAGCTCAATTTTCTATATTGTTACAAAATTTGAGACAGAAATATATTCAAGAAAGGGCCCAAGTAATCCAATCTATCCAAAACTGCATCATGCCATGCATTGTGCTTGATTTATAAGCCTTTATAAAATGAGCATTGTTGATCGGCTAGTTAAAATGATCATTTTAATTGGCCGATCAACATGACATGTCTACACTATATCATCCGTAATTTTAGATTTAGAACTCAGAATGACACAAATCCAAAGTCCACGTTAAGCTAGCTCAATTTTCTATATGGTGGAAAAATTTGAGAGAAAAATAGATTCGACAAAGCGTCCAAGCAATCGAATCTATCCAAAACTGCATCATGCCTTGCATTGTGCTTCATTTATAAGCCGTTACTTAATGAGCATCAATGATCAGTTTAGAACGATCATTTTACCTAGCCAATCAACTTGAAATTTCCGCACTAAATCATCTATAACTTCTGATTTAGAGCTAAGAATGACATAAAGCCAAAGTTCACGTTAATCTAGTTCAATTTTCTATATTGTCACAAATTTTGAAACAAAAATAGATTCGACAAAGCATCCAAGTAATCCAATCTATCCAGAACTGCTTCATGTCATGCATTGTGCTTTATTTATACACCTTTACTCAATGACCATCAATGATCAGTTTAGAATGATCATTTTAACTGACCGATGAACTTGACATGTCTACACTATATCGCCGTAACTTTGGATTTAGAAGTCAGAATGGCACAAATCCAAATCCCACGTTAAGGTAGCTCAATTTTCTATATGGTGACAAAATATGAGACCAAAATATATTCAACAAAGCGTCCAACTAATCCAATCTATCCAAAACTGCGTCATGCTTTGCATTGTGCTTCATATATAAGCCGTTACTCAATGAACATCAATGATCCGTTTGGAATGATCATTTAACGGGCCGATCAACTTGACATGTCCGCACAAAATCTTCCTTAACTTTTGATTTAGAGATTAAAATTACACAAATCCAAAGGCCACATTAATTTGAGACAGAATTCTACAAATCATCCAAATAATCCAATCTATCCAGAATTTATTCATGCCAGACATTGTTCTTCATTTTTAAGCTTTTACTCAATAAGCATCAACGATTAGTTTAGAATGATAATTTTAACTGGCCCATCAACTTGACATGTCTGCACAATATCGTCCATAACTTTTGATTTATAGCTCAAAATAACATGAATCCAATGCCCACGTTAAGCTAGCTCAATTTTTTATATTGTGACAAAATTTGAGAATGAAATAGATTCGACAAAGCGTTCAAGTAATTCAATCTATCTAAAACTGCGTCATGCCTTGCATTGTGCTTCTTTTATAAGCCGTTACTCAATGAGAATCAATGATCAGTTTCGAATGATCACTTTAACTGAACGATCAACTTTACATTTTCACATTAAATCGTCCATAACTTCTGATTTAGAGCATAGAATAACACAAATTGTGACAAATTGTGAAACAGAAATAGATTCGACAAATCATCCAAGTAATCCAATCTATCCATAACTGTTTCATGCCATGCATTGTGCTTTATTTATAAGCCTTTACTCAATCAGCATCAATAATCAGTTTAGAATGATCATTTTACCGGGTTGATCAACTTGACATGTCCGTAAAAAATCATCAATAACTTTTTATTTAGAGATTAGAATGACAAAAATCCAAAGCCCACGTTAAGCTAGCTCAATTTTCTTTACTATGACAAACTTTGAGACAAAACTCGACAAAGCATCCAAGTAATCCATTCTATCCAGAACTGTTTCATGCCATGCATTGTGCTAAATTTATAAGCCTGTACTCAATGAGCATCAATGATTAGTTTAGAATGATCATTCTAACAGGCGATCAACTTGACTTGTTTGCACTATCTCGTCCATAAATTTTGATTTATAGCTCAGAAGGACATGAATCCAGTGCCCACGGTAAGCTAGCTCAATTTTCTATATTGTGACAAAATTTGAGAATGTAATAGATTTGACAAAGCGTTCAAGTAATGAAATCTATCCAAAACTGTGTCATGCCTTGCATTGTGTTTCATTTATAAACCGTTACTCAATGAGCATCAATGATCAGTTTTGAATGATCATTTTAAATAGCCGATCAACTTGAAATTTCCACACTAAATCGTCCATAACTTATGATTTAGAGCTAACAATGAGACAAAGCCAAAGCCCACGTTAAGCTATCTCAATTTTCTATATTGCGACAAAATTTGAGATAGAAAAAGATTCAACAAAGAATCCAAGTAATCCCATCTATCCAGTACTGCTTCATGCCATGCATTGTGCTTCATTTATAAGCCTTTACTCAATAAGCATCATTGATCAGTTTAGAATGATCATTTTAACTAGCCGATCAACTTGACATGTCTGCACTAAATCGTCCGTAACTTTGGAATTAGAACCCAGAATGACACAAATCCAAAGCCTACGTTAAGCTAGCTCAATTTTCAATATGGTGGCAAAATTTGAGACCAAAATAGATTCGACAAAGCGTCCAAATAATCCAATCTATCCAAAACTGCGTCATGACTTGCATTGTGCTTCATTTATAAGCCGTTACTCAATGAGAATCACTGATCACTTTAGAATGATCATTTTAACGGGGCGATCAACTTGACATGTCTGAACAAAATCGTCCATAAATTCTGATTTAGAGCTTAGAATAACACAAATCCAAAGCCCACGTTAAACTTACTCAATTTTATATATTGTGACAAAATTTGATACACAATTCGACAAATCATCCAAGTAATCTAATCTATCCAGAACTGCTTCATGCCATGCATTGTGGTTCATTTATAAGCCTTTACTCAATGAACATCAATGATTTGTTTGGAATTATCATTTTAACTGGCCGATCAACTTGATATGGTTGCACTATATCGTCCATAATTTTTGATTTATAGCTCAGAATGACACAAATCCAAAGCCCACGTTAAGCTAGATCAATTTTCTATATTGTGATAAAATTTTAGAATGAAATAGATACAACAAAGCATCCATGTAATCCAATCTATCCAAAACTGTGTCATGCCTTGCATTGTGCATCAATGAGCATCAATGATCAGTTTAGAATGATCAATTTAATTGGTTGATCAACTTGAAATGTATACACTATATCGTTCGTAACTTTGGATTTATAGCTCAGAATGACACAAATCCAACACCCACGTTAAACTAGCTCAATTTTCTATATTGTGACAAAATTTGAGACCGAAATGATTCGACAAAGCATCCAAGTAATCCAATCCATCCAAAACTTCATCATGCCATGCATTGTGCTTCATTTATAAGCCGTTACTGAATGAGCATCAATGATCAGTTTAGCATGATTATTTTAACTGACAATCAACTTGATATTTCCGCACTAAATTATCCATAACTTCTTATTTAGAGCTTAGAATGACACAAATCCAAAGCCTACGTTAAGCTAGCTCAATTTTCTATATTGTGACAAAATTTGAGATATAAATAGATTCGACAAATCAACCAAGTAGTCCAATCTATCCAAAACTGCTTCATGCCATGCATTGTGCTTCATTTATAAGCCTTTACTCAATGAGCATCAATGATCAGTTCAAAATGATCATTTTAACTGGCCGATCAACTTGACATGTCTGCACTATATCGTCCATAACTTTTGATTTATAGCTCAGAATGACACACATGCAATGGCCACGTTAAGCTAGCTCAATTTTCTATATTGTGACAAAATTTGAGACAGAAATAGATTCGACAAAGTGTCCAAAAAATTCAATCTATCCAAAACTGCATCATGCCTTGAATTGTGCTTCATTTATAAGCCGTTACTCAATGAGCATCAAAGATCAGTTCATAATGATCATTTTTACTAGCCGATAAACTTGACATGTCCGCATTAAATTGTACATAAATTTTGATTTAGAACTTAGAATGACACAAATCCAAAGACCAAGTTAAGCTACCACAATTTTCTATATTGTGAAAAATTAAGACATAAAAAGGTTCGATAAAGGATCCAAGTAATTCAATCTATCCAAAACGGCGTCATGCCTTGCATTGTGCTTCATTTATAAGCCGTTACTCAATGAGCATCAATGATCAGTTTAGAATGATCATTGTAACTGGCCGATCAACTTGACATGTCTGCACTATATTGTCATTAACTTTAGATTTAGAACTCAGAATGACACAATTCATAAGCCCACCTTAAGATAGCTCAATTTTCTATATTGTGACAAAATTTGAGACAAAAATAGATTCGACAAAGTGTCCAAGTAATCCAATCTATCCAAAACTACGTCATGTCTTGCAGTGTTCTTCATTTATAGGCCATTACTCAATGAGCATCAATGATCTGATTAGAATGATCATTTTAAGCGGCCGATAAACTTGACATGTCCGGACAAAGTCGTACATAACGTTTGATTTAGAGATTAGAATGACACAAATCCAATGCCCACGTTAAGCTAGATCAATTTTCTATATTGGGACAAAATTTGAGACACAATTCGACAAAACATCCAAGTAATCCAATCTATCCAGAACGGCTTCATGCCTTGCATTGTGCTTGATTTATAAGCCGTTACTCAATGAGCATTAAAGATCAGTTTAGAATGATCATTTTAACTGCCCGATAAACTTGACATGTACGCACTAAATCGTCCATAAATATTTGATTTAGATCTCCGAATGACATGAATCCAATGCCCACGTTATGCTTCCTCAATTTTCTATATTGTGACAAAATTTGAGTCACAATTCGACAAAGCATCCAAGTAATCCAATCTATCCAGAACTGCTTCATGGCTTGCATTGTGCTTGATTTATAAGCGTTACTCAATGAGCATCAAAGATCAGTTTAGAATGATCATTTTAACTGGCAAATCAACTTGACGTGTACGCACTAAATCGTCCATAACTTTTTATTTAGAGCTTAGAATGACACAAATCCAAAGCCCATGTTAATCTAGCTCAATTTTCTATATTGTAATAAAATTTGAGAAAAAAATTAATTTGACAAAGCATCCAAGTAATCCAATCTATTCAGAACTTTTTCATGCCATGCATTGTTCTTCATTTATAAGCCTTTACTCAATGAGCATCAATGATCAGTTTATAATGATCATTTTAACTGGCCGATATACTTGACATGCCGGCACTATATCGTCCGTAACTTTGGATTTAAAACTTACAATGACACAAATCCAAGGCCCACGTTAAGCTAGCGCAGTTTTCAATATTGTGACAAAAATTTGAGACATAAACAGATTCGACAAAGCGTCCAAGTAATCCAATCTATCCAAAACTGTGTCATGCCTTGCATTGTGCTTCATTTATAAGCCGTTACTCAAGGAGCATCAATGATCAGCTTAAAATGATCATTTTAACTGGCCGATCAACTTGACATGTTAGCACTATAGCGTCCGTAACTTTGGATTTAAAACTTAGAATTACACAAATCCAAAGCCCACGTTAATCTAGCTCAATTTTATATATTGTGACAAAATTTGAGAAAGAAGTAGATTCGACAAAGCGTCCAAGTAATCCAATCTATTTAAAACTGCGTCATGCCTTGCATTGTGCTTCATTTATAAGCCGTTACTCAGTGAGCATCAATGATCACTTTATGATGATCATTTCAGCTGGCCGATCAACTTGACATGTCAACACTAAATTGTCCAGAACTTTTGATTGAGACCTTAGAATGACACAAATCGAAGGCACACATTAAGCTACCTTAATTTTCTGTATTGTGACAAAATTTGAGAAAGAAATAGATACGAAAAAGCGTCAAGTTACCCAATCTATCCAATACTTCGTCATATCATGCATTGTGCTTCATTTATAAGTTTTTACTCAATGAGTATCAATAATCAGTTTAAAATGATCATTTTAACTGGGGGATTAACTTGACATGTCTGCACTATATCGTCCATAACTTTTCATTTATAGCACTGAATAACACAAATCCAATGCTCAGGTTAAGCTAACTCAATTTTCTATATTGTGACAAAATTTTTGATAAAAATAGATTCGACAAAGCATCCAAGTAATTCAATCTATCCAAAACTGCATCATGCCTTGTATTGTGCTTCATTTATAAGCCATGACTCAATAGGCACCAATGAGTAGTTTAGAATGATCATTTTAACTGGCCGTTCAACTTGACATGTTGGCACTATATCGTCCGTAACTTTGGATTTAAAACTTAGAATGTCACAAATCTAAAACCCACGTTAATCTAGCTCAATTTTCTATATTGTGACAAAATTTGAGACAGAAATAGATTCGACAAAGCGTCCAAGAAATCCAATCTATCCAAAACTGCGTCATGCCTTGCATTGTGCTTCATTTATAAGCCATTACTCAATGAGCATCACTGATCACTTTAGAATGATAATTTTAACTGGCCAATCAACTTGACATATCCGCACTAAATCCTCCACAACAAATCCAAAGCCCACGTTAATCTAGTTCAATTCTTTGTATTGTGATAAAATTTGTACGACAATGCGTCCAAGTGATCCAATATATCCAAAACTACGTCATGCCATGCATTGTTCTTCATTTATAAGCCTTTACTCAATGAGGATCAATGACCAGTTTACAATGATCATTTTAACTAGCCGATCAACTTGACATGTTTGCACTAAATCGTCCATAACTTAGTATGTAGAGCTCAGAATGACACAAATCTAAAGCCCACGTTATGCTAGCTCAATTTTATATATTGTGACAAAATTTGAGATAGATATAGATTCAACAAAGCGTCCAAGTAATCCAATCTATTCAAAACTGCGTCATGCCACGCATTGTTCTTCATTTATAAGCCTTTACTCAATGAGCATTATTGATCAGTTTAGAATGATCATTTTAACTAGCCGATCAACTTGACATGTCTGCACTATATCGTCCGTAAGTTTTTATTTATAGCTCAGAATGACACGAATTCAATGCCAACGTTAAGCTAGCGCAATTTTCTACATTATGACAAATTTGAGACACAAATACATTCGACAAAGCGTTCAAGTAATCCAGTCTATCCGAAACCGTGTCATGCCATGCATTGTGCTTCATTTATAAGCCTTTACTCAATGAGCATCAATGATCAGTTTATAATGATCATTTTAACTGGCCGATCAACTTGACATTTCTGCACTATATCGTCCGTAACTTTTGATTTATAGCTCGGAATGACACGAATCCAATGCCCGCGTTAAGCTAGCGCAATTTTCTGTATTGTGACAACATTTGAGACAAAAATAGTTTTGACAAAGCGTACAAGTAATCCAATCTATCCAAAAATGCGTCATGCCTAACATTGTGCTTCATTTATAAGCCGTTACTCAATGAGCATCAATGATCAGTTTAGAATGATCATTTTAACTGGCCGATCAACTTGACATGTCTGCACTAAATCGTACATAACTCTTGATTTAGAGCTTAGAATGATACAAATCCAAAGCACACGTTAAGCTAGCTCAATTTTCTATATTGTGATAAAATTTGAGAATGAAATAGATTCGACAAAGCATCCAAGTAAGCCAATCTATCCAATATTGCGTAATGCCCTGCATTGTTCTTCATTTATAAGCCTCCACTCAATGAGCACCAATGATCAGTTACAAATGATCATTTTAACTGGCCGATCAACTTGACATGTCCGCACTAAATCGTTTTAAGTTCTTGATCAAGTTGGCATGTCTGCACTAAATCGTCCGTTACTTTTGATTTATAACTCAGAATGACACAAATCCAATGTCCACGTTAAGCTAGCTCAATTTCTATATTGTGACAAAATTTGAGAAATAAATATATTCCACAACGCGTCTAAGTAATCCAATCTATCAAAAACTGCATCATGCCATGCATTGTGCTTCATTTATAAGCTTTTACTCAATAAGCATCAATGATCAGTTTAGAATGATCATTTTAACAGGCCGATCAACTTCACATGTATGTACTAAATCGTCCGTAACTTTGTATTTAAAGCTCATAATGACACAAGTCCACAGCCCACGTTAAGCTAGCTCAATTTTCTACATTGTGACAAAATTTTTGACAAAAATAGATTCTACAAAGCGTCCAACTATTCGAATACATTAAAAACTACGTCATGCCATACATTGTGCTTCATTTATAAGCCTTTACCCCATGAGCATCAATGATTAGTTTAGAATGATCATTTTAACTCGCCGATGAACTTGACATGTCTGCACTATATCGTCCATAACTTTTGATTTATAGCTCAGAAAGACACGAGTCAAGTGCCCACATTATGCAAGCTCAATTTTCTATATTGTGACAAAATTTGAGACAAAAATAGATTCAACAAGGCCTCCAAATAATCCAATCTATCCAAAACTGCGTCTCGCCATGCAATGCTCTTTACTTATAAGTCTATACTCAATGAGCATCAATAATCAATTTAGAATGATCACGAAATTGTCGTTTAACTTTTTATTTAGAGCTCAGAATGACACAAATCCAAAACCCACGTTAACCTAGCTCAATTTTCTATATTGCAACAAAATTTGAGACAAAAATAGATTCTATAAAGCTTCCAATTAATCCAATCTATCCAAAACTGCGTGATGTTATGCATTGTGCTTCATTGATAAGCCTTTACTCAATGAACATCAATGATCAGTTTAGAATGATCATTTTAATTGCCCGATCAATTTGACTTGTTTGCACTATATCGTCCGTAACCTTTGATTTATAACTAGCTCAATTTGACTTATTTGCACTATATCGTCCAATGCCCACGTTAACCTAGCTCAATGTTTTATATTGTGACAAAATTTGAGACAAAAATTGATTCGACAAAGCGTCCAAGTAACCCAATCTATCAAAAACTTCGTCATGTCTTGCATTGTGCTTCATTTATAAGCCGTTACTCAATTAGCATCAATGATCAGTTTAGAATGATCATTTTAACTGGCCAATGAACTTGACATGTCTGCACTAGATCATCCATAATTTTTGATTTAGAGCTCAGAATGACACAAATAAAAAGCCCACGTTAAGATTGCTCACTTTTTTATATGTGAAAAAATTTGAAACTGAAATAGATTCGACAAAGCATCCAGGTAATCCAATCTATCCAAAACTTCTTCATGCCATGCATTGTGCATCATTTATAAGACTTTACTCAAAGAGCATCATTGATCAGTTTAGAATGATCATTTCAACTGCTAATCAACTTGACATTCTGCAAAATATTGTCCGTATCTTTGGATTTATAGCTCATAATGGCACGAATCCAATGCCCACGTTAAGCTAGCTCAATTTTCTATATTGTGACAAAATTTGAAACAAAAATAGATTCGACAAAGCGTCCAAGTAATCCAATGTATCCAAAGCTGCATCATGCCATGCATTGTGCTTCATTTATAAACCTTTACTCAATGAGCATCAATGATTAGTTTAGAATGATCATTTTAACTGGCCGATAAACTTGACATGTATGCACTATGTCATCCGTAACTTTTGATTCATAGATCATAAAGAGACGAATCTAGTGGCCACGTTAATCCAATGGCCACGTTACACAAAATTTGTGATAGTAATAGATCGACAAAGCATACAAGTAATCCAATCTATCCAAAACTGCGTCATGCCTTGCATTGTGCTTCATGTATTAGACGTTACTCAATGATCAGTTTGGAATGATTATTTTAACTGGCTAATCAACTTGACATGTCTTCACTAAATTGTCCATAACTTTTATTTAGAGATTAGAATGACACAAATCCAAAACCCACGTTAAGCTAGCTCAATTTCCAATATGGTGGCAAAATTTGAGAAAGAAGTAGATACAACAAAGTTTCCAAGTTATCCAATCTATCCAAAACTTCGTCATGCCATGCATTGTGCTGTCTTTACACGCCTTTACTCAATGAGCATCAATGATCAGTTTAGAATGATCATTTTAAGTGGCCTATCAACTTGACTTTTCCGCACTAAATCATCCGTACCTTTTGATTTATAGCTTGGAATGACACAAATCCATATCCCACATTAACCAAGCTCAATTTTCTATATTGTGACAAAATTTGAGACAAAAATAGATTCAACAAAGCATCCAAGTAATCCAATCTATCCAAAACTACGTCATGCCAAGCATTGTGCTTCATTTATAAGCCTTTAATCAATGAGTATCAATGATTAGTTTAGAATAATCATTTTAACTGGCCGATCAACTTGACATGTCTGCACTATATCTTCCTTAACTTTTGATTTATAGCTCAGAATGACACGAATCCAATGCCCACGTTAAGCTAGCTCAACTTTCTTTATTGTGACAAAGTTTGAAATACAAATAGATTCGACAAAGCGTCCAAGTAATTCAATCTATCCAAAACTGTGTCTTGCCATGCATTGTGCTTCACTAATAAGCCTTTATTCAATGAGCATCAATGATCAGTTTAGAATGATTATTTAACTGGTCGATCAACTTCACATGTCTGCACTAAATCATCCGTAACTTTAGTTTTAGAACTCAAAATGACACAAATCCAAAGCCCACGTTAAACTAGTTAAATTTTCTATATTTTGGCAAAATTTGAGATTGAAATAGATTCGACAAAGCGTCCAAGTAATCCAATTTATCCAAACCTGCGTAATGCCATGCATTGTGCTTTATTTATAAGCCTTTACTCAACGAGTGTCAATGATCAGTTAAAATGATCATTTTAACTGGCCAATCAACTTGAAATGTACTCACTAAATCGTCTATAACTTTTTATTTAGAGGTAAGTATGACACAAATCCAAAGCCCACGTTAACCTAGCTCAATTTTCTATACTGTGACAAATTTGAAATAGAAATTGATTTGACAAAGTGTCCAACTAATCCAATCTATCCAAAACTGCATCATGCCATGCATTGTGCTTCATTTATAAGCCTTTACTCAATGAGTATCAATGATCAGTTTAAAATGATCATTTTAACTACCCGATCAATGTGACATGACTGAACAATATTGTTCGTAACATTTGATTTATAACTAAGAATGACACAAATCCAATGCCCACGTTAAGCTAGCTAAATTTTTATATTGTGGCAAAATTTGAGACAAAAATAGATTCGACAAAGCGCCAAGTAAACCAATCTATCCAAAACTTTGTCATGCCTTGCATTGTGCTTCGTTTATAAGCCGTTACTTAATAAGCATCAATGATCAGTTTAAAATGATCACTTTAACTAGCCGATCAACCTGACATGTCTGCACTAAATCATCCATCACTTTTGAGTTAGATCTCAGAATGACATAAATCCAAAGCCCGCGTTAAGCTAGCTCACTTTTCTATATTGTAACAATATTGGAAACTAAAATTGATTCGACAAAGCATCCAGGTAATCCAATCTATCCAAAAATTCTTCATGCCATGCATTGTGCTTCATTTATAAGCCTTTACTCAATGAGCGTCAATGACCAGTTTAGAATGATCATTGTAACTGCCTGATCAACTTGACATGTCTGCACTAAATCGTTCGTAACTTTTGATTTAAAACTCTGAATGACAAGAATCCAATGCCCATGTTAAGTTAGCTCAATTTTCTATATTGTGTCAAAATTTCTGACAAAAATAGATTCGACAAAGCGTCTAAATAATCTAATCAATCCAAAACTTCGTCTTGCTATGCATAGTGCTTTATTTATAAGCCCTTACTCAATTAGCATCAATGATCAGTTTAAAATGATCATTTTAACTGGCTGATCAACTTGAGATGTCCACACTAAATTGTCCATGGCTTTTGATTTAGAGATCAGAATGACACAAATCCAAAGCCCATGTTAAGCTAGCTCACTTTTTTATATTTCGACAAAATTTGAAACTGATATAGATTGGCCAAAGCATTCAGGTAATCCAATCTATCCAAAAATTCTTCATGCCATGCATTGTGCTTCATTTATAAGACTTTACTCAATGAGCATCAATGATCAGTTTAGAATGATCTTTTTAACTAGCTGATCAACTTGACATGTCTGCACAATATCTTCCATATGTTTTAATTTATAGCTCATAATGGCACGAATCCAATGCCCACATTAAGCTACATCAATTTTTTCTATTGTGATAAAATTGGAGACAGAAATAGATTCAACAAAACATCCAAGTAATCCAATCTATCCAAAACTGCGACATGCCATGCATTGTGCTTCATTAATAAGCCTTTACTCAATGAGCATCAATGATCAGTTTAAAATGATAATTTTAACTGGCCGATCAACTTGACATGTATGTACTAAATTATCCGTAACTTTGGATTTAAAGCTCGGAATTACACAAATCCATAGCCCACGTTAAGCTAGCTCAATTTTCTACATTGTTACAAAATTTGAGAGAAAAATAGATTTTACAAAGCGTCCTAGTAATCCAATCTATCCCAAATTGCGTCATGCCAGGCATTGTGCTTCATTTATAAGCCTTTAATCAATTAACATCAATGATTAGTTTAGAATGATCATTTTAACTGGATGATCAACTTGATATGTCAGCACTATATCATCCGTAATTTTTGATTTATAGCTCAGAAAGACACAAATCCCGTGCCCACGTTAAGCTAGCTCAATTTTCTATATTGTGACAAAATTTGAGAAAGAAACAGATTCGACAATGCGTCCAAGTAAATCATCCATAACTTTTGATTTATAGCTCAGAATGACACGAATCCGTTGCCCACGTTAAGCTAGCTCAAGTTTCTATATTGTACCAAAATTTGAGACATGTATACAAACGACAAAACGTCATAGTAATCCAATCTATCCAAAACTGTGTGATGCCATGTATAATGCTTCGTTGCTAAGCATTTACTCAATGAGGACCAATGATCACTTGAGAATGATCATTTTAACTGGCCGATCAACTTGACATATCCATACAAAATCATCCGTAACTTTTTATTTAAAGATCATAATGACATGAATCCAATACCCATGTTAAGGAAGCTCATTTTTCTATATTGTGTGAAAATTTGAGATAGAAAAAGATACGAAAAACATCCAAGTATTCCAATCTATCAAAAAATGCGTGATGCCATGCATTATGCTTCATTTATAAGCCTTTACTCAATGAGCACCAATGATCAGTTTAGAGTGATCATTTTAACTAGCCGATAAACTTGACATGTCCCCAATAAATCGTCTGTAACTTTTGAGTTATACCTCAGAATGACACGAATGCAATTCCCATGTTAAGCTAGCTCAATTTTCTATATTGTGATAAAAATATAACACTAAAATTTGTTGGACATATCCTCCAAGTAGTCAAATCTATCCAAAACTTAGTGAGGACATGTCATGCATTATGCTTCATTATAAGCCTGTTCTCAATGATCACCAATGATCAGTTTAGAATGATCATTTTAACAGGCCGATCAACTTGACATGTCCTCACTAAATTGTCCGTATGTTTTAATATAAATCTCAGAATGAGACGAATACAATGCCCACGCTAAGCTAGTAAAATTTTCTAAGATATGAGACGAAAATAGATATGACAAAGCATCCATGTAATCCAATCCATACAAACTGTGTGATGCCATGCATTATGATTCATTAATAAGCCTTTACTAAATGAGCACCAAGGATTAGTTTAGAATGATCATTTTAACTAGCCGATCAACTTGATAAGTATGCACTAAATCATCTGTAAATTTTTATTTAAGTTCAAAATGCCCACGTTAAATAAGCCCATATTTCCATATTGTCACAAAATTTGAGACAGAAATAGATACGACTAAGCATCAAAGCAATCCAATCTGTCCAAAACTGTGTGATGCCATGCATTATGCTCCATTAATAAGCCTTTACTCAATGAGAGCCGATGATCATTTTAATTGGCAAATCAACTTGACATGTCTACATTTAATCCTCTGTAACTTTTGATTTATAGCTCAAAATGACACGAATCCAATGCCCACGTTAAGGTAACTCAATTTTCTGTATTGTTACAAAATTTGAGACAAAAATAGATACGACAAAGCGTCCAAGTATTCCAATCTATCCGAAATTGCATGATGCCATGTATTATGCTTCATTTCTAAGCATTTAGTCAATGAGCACTAATGATAAGTTTAGAGTGATCATTTTAACTGGCCAATCAACTTGAAATGTCCACACCAAATCGTCTATAACTTCTTATTTATAGCTCATGAATGACACGAATCCAATGCCCAAGTAAAGCAAGCTCAATTTTCTATATTGTGACAAAATTTGAGACAGAAATAGACACGACAAAGCACCCAAGTAATCCAGTCTACACAAAAATGCGTGAAGCCATGCATTACGCTTCGTTTATAAGCCTCCACTCAATGAGCAGCAATGATCAGTTCAGAATGATCATGTTAACTGGCCAATCAACTTGACAAGGCCACACTAATCCGTCCGTAATTTTTGATTTAGAGCTCAGGATGACACGAGTCCAATGCCCACATTAAGCTAGCTTGATTTTCTAAATTATAAAACAATTTGAGACGTAAATAGATACGACAAAGCTTCATTTATATATCTTTACTCAATGCGCACAATTGACCAGTTTAGAATGATCATATTAACTAGCCGATTAACTTTATATGACCAAACTAAATCGTCTATAACTTTTTATTTAGAGCTCAAAATGACACCAATCCAATGTCAACGTTAAGCCAGCTCAAATTTCTATATTGTGATAAAATTTAAGATACAAATAGATAGGAAAAATCATCCAAGTAATCCAATCTATCCCACACTGTGTAATGTCATGCATTATGCCTCATTTATAGGCCTTTACTCAATGAGCACCAATGACCAGTTTAGAATGATCATATTAACAAGCCGATCAACTTGACATGTCTGAACTAAATAGTATATACCATTTAAGTTAGAGCTCAAAATGACACGAATCAAATCTCCACGTTAAGCTAGCACAATTTTCTATATTGTGATAAAATTTAAGATTAATATTTATTCGACAAATCCTCCAAGCAATGAAATCTATCCAAAACTGCGGAATGTCATGCATTATGCTTCATGTATAAGAGTTCACTCAATAAGCACCACTGATTAGTTTAGAAAGTTCATGTTAACTAGCCGATCAACTTGACACATCAGCACAAAATCGTCTATAACATTTGATTATAGCTCAGTTGTCATGAATCCAGTGCCCACGTTAAGCTAGCCCAATTTTCTATATTGTGACATATTTTGAGAGAGAATTAGATACGACAAAGCGTCCAACTAACCCAATCTATCCAAAACTTTGTAATGTTATGCATTATGCTTCATTAATAAGCCTTTACTCAATGAGCACCAATGATCAGTTTAGAATGATCCTTTTAACTGGCCGATCAACTTGACAATTTTGCACTAAATCATTTGTAAATTTTGGTTTAAGCTCAGAATGACACGAATCAAATGCCAACGTTAAGCTTGCTCATATTTTTATATTGTGACAAAATTTTAGACTAAAATATGAACGACAAAGTGTGCAAGTAATCAAATCTATCCAAAACTACGTGATGCCATGCATTATGCTTCATTTATAGGCCTTTACTTAACGAGCACCAATGATCAGTTTAGAATGATCATTTCAAATGGCTGATCAACTTGAAATGTCCGCAATAAATCATCCGTAACTTTTGATTTAGAGTTCAGAATGACACGAATGCAATGCCCACGTTAAGCTAGCTCAACTTTCAATATTGTAATAAAATTTAAGACTAAAATTGCCTGGACATATCCTCCAAGTAGTCAAATCTATCCAGAACTGCGTAATGTCATGCATTATGCTTCATTATAAGCCTTTACTGAATGAGCACCAATGATCAGTTTAGAATGATCATTTTAACAGACTGATCAACTTGACATGTCCGCACTGAATCGTCTGTATGTTTTGATCTAAAGCTCAGAATGACAAGAATCCAATTCCCACGTTAAGCTATCTAAATTTTCTATATTGTGACAAAATTTAAGACAGAAATAGATTAGACAAAGCGTCCAACTAATCAGATCTATCCAAAACTGCGTGATGCCATGCATTTTGGTTCATTAATATGCCTTTACTTAATGAGAGCCAATGTTCAATTTAGAATAATCATTTTAACTGGCCCATCAACTTGACATGTCTGACCTAAATTGTCGGTAACTTTTGATTTATAGCTCATAATGCACGAGTCCAATGCCCACATTAATCTAGCTCAATTTTCTATATTGTGACAAAATTTGATACAAATACAGAGATGACACAACGTCCAAGTAATCCAATATATCCAAAACTGTGTGATGCCATGTATTATGCTTCATTTCTAAGCATTTACCCAATGAGCACCAATCATCACTTTAGAATGATCACATTAACAGGCCGATCAACTTGAAATATCCACACTAAATCGTCGGTAACTTTTTATTTAATGCTCAGAATGACACAAATCCAATGCGCATGTTAAGCTAGCTCAATTTTCTATATTGTGACAAAATTGAGTTAGAAATAGATACGAAAAAACATCCATGTATTCCAATCTATCCAAAACTACGTTATGCCATGCATTATGCTTCATTTATAGACCTTTACTAAATGAGCACCAATGATCACTTTAGAGTGATCATTTCAACTGGCCGATCAACTTGACATTGACACGAATCCAATTCCCACGTTAAGCTAGCTCAATTTTCTATATTGTGACAAAATTTGAGATATAAATAGATACGACAAAGCATACAAGTAATCCAATTTATCCAAAAAATGCGTGATGCCATGCATTATGCTTCGTTTATAAGCCTTTACTCAATGAGCACCAATGATCAGTTTAGAATGATCATATTATCTAGCCGATCAACTTGATATTTCCGAACTAAATCGTCTATAACTTTTGATTTATAATTCAGAATGACACGAATCAAATTCCCACGTTAAGCTAGCTCAATTTTCTATATTGTGATAAAATTTAAGACTAAAATTGATTCGACAAATCCTTCAAGTAATCAAATCTTTCAAAAACTGCGTAATGTCATGCATTATGTTTCATTAATAAGCCTTAACTCATTGAGCACCAATTATCAGTGTGGATTGATCGTTTTAACTGGCTGATCAAATTTAAATGTACGCACTAAACCGTACGCTACTTTTGATTTAGAGCTTAGAATGATACGAATCCAATGCCCACATTAAGCTAGCTCAATTTTCTATATTTTTACAAAATTTGAGACATATATAGATACGACAAGGAATCCAAGTAATCCAATCTATCCCAAACTGCGTGATGCCATGCATTACGCTACATTTATAAGCCTTTACTCAATGACCACCAATCATTTTAACTCCGCACTAAATCGTCTATAAGTTTTGATTTACAACTCAAAAGTACATGAATCCAATTCTCACGTTAAGCTAGCTCAATTTTCTATATTTTGATTAAATTTAACACTAAAATTGCTTCGACCAATCCTCTAAGTAATCGAATCTATCCAAACATGCGTAATGTCACGTATTATACTTCATTTATAAGCCTTTACTCAAAGAGCACAAATTATCAGTTTAAAATGATCATTTTAACTAGCCGATCAAGTTGATAGTATGCACTAAATCAATTGTAACTTTTGATTTTGAGCTTAGAATGAAACGAATCCAATGCCCAAGTTAATCTATCTCAATTTTCTATATTTTGCAAAATTTCAGACAAAAATTGATATAACAAAGCGTCCAAATAATCTAATCTATCCCGAGCTGCGTGATGCCATGTATTATGCTTCATTTACAAGCCTTTAATAAATGAGCAGCAATGATCAATTAAGAATGATCATTTTAACTCCGCAGTAAATCGTCTGTAACGTTTGATTTAGAGCTCAAAATGACACGATTCCAATGCCCACGTTAAGCTAGATCAATTGTATTTAAGACTAAAATTCCTTTGAGAAATCCCCCAAGTAATAAAATCTATCCAAAACTTCAAAATGTCATGCATTATGCTTCATTTATAAGAATTTCCTCAATGAGCACTAATGACCAGTTTAGAATGATCATTTTAATTGGCCGATCAACTTGACAGTTTGCACTAAATCGTTCTTAACTTTTGATTTATAGCTCTGAATTACACGAATCCAATGTCCACGTTAGGCTAGCTCAATTTTCAATATTGCGATAAAATTTGAGAAAGAATTAGATACCACAAAGCGTCCAAGTAGTCCACTCTGTCCAAAACTACGTGATGCCCTGCATTAATGATCATTGATTGATTTAGAACGCTCATTTTAACGGGCCTCAACTTGACATGTATGTATTAAATCGTTCAGAAATTTTTATTTATCGCTAAAAATGACACAAATCTAGTTCCCACGTTAAGCTAGTTCAATTTTCTATATTATGACAAAATTTGAGACATAAATAGATACGACAAAGGATTCAAGTAATCCATTCTAATTTAAACTGCGTGATGTCATGCATTATATTTAATTTATAAGCCTTTACTAAATGAATACCAATGATCAGTTTAGAATGATCATTTTAAATGGACGATCAACATGACATGTCTGCACTAAATCGTCTATATGTTTTGATTTATAGCTCAGAATGACACGAATTCAATCCCCACATAAAGCTAGTTCAATTTTCAATATTGTGATAAATGTAAGACTAATATTTCTTCGAAATATCTTTCATGTAATCAAATCTATCAAAAAATGCGTATTGTCATGCATTATGCTTCATTAATAAACCTTTTCTCAATGACCACCAATGATCAGTTTAGAATGATCATTTTAACTGGCTGATCAACTTGACATGTCTACACTAAATTGTCTGTATTTTTTGATTTATAGCTCATACTTACACGAATCCAATGCCCACGTTAAGCTAGTTCAATTTGCTATTTTGTGATAAAATTTGAGACATAAATAGATACGATAAGTCGTCCAGGTAATACATTCTATCCCAAACGGCATGATGCCATGCATTATGCTTCATTTATAAGCCTTTAGTCAATGAGCACCATTGATAAGTTTAGAATGATCGTTTTAATTGATCGATCAACTTGACATGTATGCACTAAATCGTCCATAAGTTGTGATTATATCTCAGAATGACACGAATCCAATATCCACGTTAAGCTTGCTCAATTTTCTATATTGTGACAAAATTTGACACAAATACAGAGATGACACAACGTCCAAGTAATCCAATATATCCAAAACTGTGTGATGCCATGTATAATGCTTCATTTCTAAGCATTTACCCAATGAGCACCAATCATCACTTTAGAATGATCATTTTAACTGGCCGATCAACTTGAAATATCCACACTAAATCGTCGGTAACTTTTTATTTAATGCTCAGAATGACACGAATCCAATGCGCATGTTAAGCTAGCTCAATTTTCTATATTGTGACAAAATTGAGTTAGAAATAGATACGAAAAACATCCATGTATTCCAATCTATCCAAAACTACGTTATGCCATGCATTATGCTTCATTTATAGACCTTTACTCAATGAGCACCAATGATCACTTTAGTGTGATCATTTCAACTGGCCGATCAACTTGCATGTACGCAATAAATCATTTGTAACTTTTGAGTTATAGCTTAAATTGACACGAATCCAATTCCCACGTTAAGCTAGCTCAATTTTCTATATTGTGACCAAATTTGAGACATAAATAGATACGACAAAACATACAAGTAATCCAATTTATCCAAAAAATGCGTGATGCCATGCATTATGCTTTGTTTATAAGCCTTTACTCAATGAGCACCAATGATCAGTTTAGAAGGATCAAGTTAACTGGCCTATCAACTTGACATGGCCACACTAATCCATCCGTAATTTTTGATTTAGAGCTCAGGATGACACGAGTCCAATGCCCACATTAAGCTAGCTCGATTTTTTAAGTTGTAAAATAATTTGAGACATAAATAGATACGGCAAAGCATCCAAGTAATCCAACCTATCCGAAACTGTGTGATGTCATGCATTATGTTTCATTTGTAAGCCTTTACTGAATGAGCACCAATGATCAGTTTAGAATGATCATATTATCTAGCCGATCAACTTGATATTTCCGAACTAAATCGTCTATAACTTTTGATTTATAGTTCAGAATGACACGAATCAAATTCTCACGTTAAGCTAGCTCAATTTTCTATATTGTGATAAAATTTAAGACTAAAATTGATTCGACAAATCCTTCAAGTAATCAAATCTTTCAAAAACTGCGTAATGTCATGCATTATGTTTCATTAATAAGCCTTAACTCATTGAGCACCAATTATCAGTGTGGATTGATCGTTTTAACTGGCTGATCAAATTTACATGTACGCACTAAAGCGTACGCTACTTTTGATTTAGAGCTTAGAATTATACGAATCCAATGCCCACATTAAGCTAGCTCAATTTTCTATATTTTTACAAAATTTGAGACAGATATAGATACGACAAGGCGTCGAAGTAATCCAATCTATCCCCAACTGCGTGATGCCATGCGTTACGCTACATTTGTAAGCCTTTACTCAATGACCACCAATCATTTTAACTCCGCACTAAATCGTCTATAACTTTTGATTTACAACTCAAAAGTACATGAATCCAATTCTCACGTTAAGCTAGCTCAATTTTCTATATTTTGATTAAATTTAACACTAAAATTCCTTCGACCAATCCTCTAAGTAATCGAATCTATCCAAACATGTGTAATGTCATGTATTATACTTCATTTATAAGCCTTTACTCAAAGAGCACAAATTATCAGTTTAAAATGATCATTTTAACTAGCCGATCAAGTTGATAGTATGCACTAAATCAATTGTAACTTTTGATTTTGAGCTTAGAATGAAACGAATCCAATGCCCACGTTAATCTATCTCAATTTTCTATATTTTGCAAAATTTCAGCCAAAAATTGATATAACAAAGCGTCCAAATAATCTAATCTATCCCGAGTTGCGTGATGCCATGCATTATGCTTCATTTACAAGCCTTTAATAAATGAGCAGCAATGATCAATTAAGAATGATCATTTTAACTCCGCTGTAAATCGTCTGTAAATTTTGATTTAGAGCTCAAAATGACACGATTCCAATGCCCACGTTAAGCTAGATCAATTGAATTTAAGACTAAAATTCCTTTGAGAAATCCCCCCAAGCAATCAAATCTATCCAAAACTTCAAAATGTCATGCATTATGCTTCATTTATAAGAATTTCCTCAATGAGCACTAATGATCAGTTTAGAATGATCATTTTAACTGGCCGATCAACTTGACAGTTTGCACTAAATCGTTCTTAACTTTTGATTGATAGCTCTGAATGACACGAATCCAATGTCCACGTTAAGCTAGCTCAATTTTCAATATTGCGATAAAATTTTAGAAAGAATTAGATACCACAAAGCGTCCAAGTAGTCCACTCTGTCCAAAACTACGTGATGCCTTGCATTAATGATCATTGATTAATTTAGAATGATCATTTTAACGGGCCTCAACTTGACATGTATGTATTAAATCGTTCGGAACTTTTTATTTATCGCTAAAAATGACACAAATCCAGTGCCCACGTTAAGCTAGTTCAATTTTCTATATTATGACAAAATTTGAGACATAAATAGCTACGACAAAGGATTCAAGTAATCCATTCTAATTTAAACTGCGTGATGTCATGCATTATATTTAATTTATAAGCCTTTACTAAATGAATACCAATGATCAGTTTAGAATGATCATTTTAAATGGACGATCAACATGACATATCTGCACTAAATCGTCTATATGTTTTGATTTATAGCTCAGAATGACACGAATTCAATCCCCACATAAAGCTAGTTCAATTTTCAATATTGTGATAAATGTAAGACTAATATTTCTTCGAAATATCTTTCATGTAATCAAATCTATCCAAAAATGCGTAATGTCATGCATTATGCGTCATTAATAAACCTTTTCTCAGTGACCACCAATGATCAGTTTAGAATGATCATTTTAACTGGCTGATCAACTTGACATGTCTACACTAAATTNTAGTATGCACTAAATCAATTGTAACTTTTGATTTTGAGCTTAGAATGAAACGAATCCAATGCCCACGTTAATCTATCTCAATTTTCTATATTTTGCAAAATTTCAGACAAAAATTGATATAACAAAGCGTCCAAATAATCTAATCTATCCCGAGTTGCGTGATGCCATGCATTATGCTTCATTTACAAGCCTTTAATAAATGAGCAGCAATGATCAATTAAGAATGATCATTTTAACTCCGCTGTAAATCGTCTGTAAATTTTGATTTAGAGCTCAAAATGACACGATTCCAATGCCCACGTTAAGCTAGATCAATTGAATTTAAGACTAAAATTCCTTTGAGAAATCCCCCCAAGCAATCAAATCTATCCAAAACTTCAAAATGTCATGCATTATGCTTCATTTATAAGAATTTCCTCAATGAGCACTAATGATCAGTTTAGAATGATCATTTTAACTGGCCGATCAACTTGACAGTTTGCACTAAATCGTTCTTAACTTTTGATTTATAGCTCTGAATGACACGAATCCAATGTCCACGTTAAGCTAGCTCAATTTTCAATATTGCGATAAAATTTGAGAAAGAATTAGATACCACAAAGCGTCCAAGTAGTCCACTCTGTCCAAAACTACGTGATGCCTTGCATTAATGATCATTGATTAATTTAGAATGATCATTTTAACGGGCCTCAACTTGACATGTATGTATTAAATCGTTCAGAACTTTTTATTTATCGCTAAAAATGACACAAATCCAGTGCCCACGTTAAGCTAGTTCAATTTCTATATTATGACAAAATTTGAGACATAAATAGCTACGACAAAGGATTCAAGTAATCCATTCTAATTTAAACTGCGTGATGTCATGCATTATATTTAATTTATAAGCCTTTACTAAATGAATACCAATGATCAGTTCAGAATGATCATTTTAAATGGACGATCAACATGACATATCTGCACTAAATCGTCTATATGTTTTGATTTATAGCTCAGAATGACACGAATTAAATCCCCACATAAAGCTAGTTCAATTTTCAATATTGTGATAAATGTAAGACTAATATTTCTTCGAAATATCTTTCATGTAATCAAATCTATCCAAAAATGCGTAATGTCAGGCATTATGCTTCATTAATAAACCTTTTCTCAATGACCACCAATGATCAGTTTAGAATGATCATTTTAACTGGCTGATCAACTTGACATGTCTACACTAAATTGTCTGTATTTTTTGATTTATAGCTCATACTTACACGAATCCAGTGCCCACGTTAAGCTAGCTCAATTTGCTATTTTGTGATAAAATTTGAGACATAAATAGATACGATAAGTCGTCCAGGTAATACATTCTATCCCAAACGGCGTGATGCCATGCATTATGCTTCATTTATAAGCCTTTAGTCAATGAGCACCATTGATAAGTTTAGAATGATCATTTTAATTGATCGATCAACTTGACATGTATGCACTAAATCGTCCATAAGTTGTGATTATATCTCAGAATGACACGAATCCAATATCCACATTAAGCTTGCTCAATTTTCTATATTGTGACAAAATTTGACACAAATACAGAGATGACACAACGTCCAAGTAATCCAATATATCCAAAACTGTGTGATGCCATGTATTATGCAAAATTTCTAAGCATTTACCCAATGAGCACCAATCATCACTTTAGAATGATCATTTTAACTGGCCGATCAACTTGAAATATCCACACTAAATCGTCGGTAACTTTTTATTTAATGCTCAGAATGACACGAATCCAATGCGCATGTTAAGCTAGCTCAATTTTCTATATTGTGACAAAATTGAGTTAGAAATAGATACGAAAAAACATCCATGTATTCCAATCTATCCAAAACTACGTTATGCCATGCATTATGCTTCATTTATAGACCTTTACTCAATGAGCACCAATGATCACTTTAGTGTGATCATTTCAACTGGCCGATCAACTTGCATGTACGCAATAAATCATTTGTAACTTTTGAGTTATAGCTTAAATTGACACGATCCAATTCCCACGTTAAGCTAGATCAATTTTCTATATTGTGACCAAATTTGAGACATAAATAGATACGACAAAGCATACAAGTAATCCAATTTATCCAAAAAATGCGTGATGCCATGCATTATGCTTTGTTTATAAGCCTTTACTCAATGAGCACCAATGATCAGTTTAGAAGGATCAAGTTAAATGGCCTATCAACTTGACATGGCCACACTAATCCATCCGTAATTTTTGATTTAGAGCTCAGGATGACACGAGTCCAATGCCCACATTAAGCTAGCTCGATTTTCTAAGTTGTAAAATAATTTGAGACATAAATAGATACGGCAAAGCATCCAAGTAATCCAACCTATCCGAAACTGTGTGATGTGATGCATTATATTTCATTTATAAGCCTTTACTGAATGAGCACCAATGATCAGTTTAGAATGATCATATTATCTAGCCGATCAACTTGATATTTCCGAACTAAATCGTCTATAACTTTTGATTTATAGTTCAGAATGACACGAATCAAATTCCCACGTTAAGCTAGCTCAATTTTCTATATTGTGATAAAATTAAGACTAAAATTGATTCGACAAATCCTTCAAGTAATCAAATCTTTCAAAAACTGCGTAATGTCATGCATTATGTTTCATTAATAAGGCTTAACTCATTGAGCACCAATTATCAGTGTGGATTGACCGTTTTAACTGGCTGATCAAATTTACATGTACGCACTAAAGCGTACGCTACTTTTGATTTAGAGCTTAGAATTATACGAATCCAATGCCCACATTAAGCTAGCTCAATTTTCTATATTTTTACAAAATTTGAGATAGATATAGATACGACAAGGCGTCCAAGTAATCCAATCTATCCCAAACTGCGTGATGCCATGCATTACGCTACATTTGTAAGCCTTTACTCAATGACCACCAATCATTTTAACTCCGCACTAAATCGTCTATAACTTTTGATTTACAACTCAAAAGTACATGAATCCAATTCTCACGTTAAGCTAGCTCAATTTTCTATATTTTGATTAAATTTAACACTAAAATTCCTTCGACCAATCCTCTAAGTAATCGAATCCATCCAAACATGTGTAATGTCACGTATTATACTTCATTTATAAGCCTTTACTCAAAGAGCACAAATTATCAGTTTAAAATGATCATTTAACTAGCCGATCAAGTTGATAGTATGCACTAAATCAATTGTAACTTTTGATTTTGAGCTTAGAATGAAACGAATCCAATGCCCACGTTAATCTATCTCAATTTTCTATATTTTGCAAAATTTCAGACAAAAATTGATATAACAAAGCGTCCAAATAATCTAATCTATCCCGAGCTGCGTGATGACATGCATTATGCTTCATTTACAAGCCTTTAATAAATGAGCAGCAATGATCAATTAAGAATGATCATTTTAACTCCGCAGTAAATCGTCTGTAAATTTTGATTTAGAGCTCAAAATGACACGATTCCAATGCCCACGTTAAGCTAGATCAATTGAATTTAAGACTAAAATTCCTTTGAGAAATCCCCCCCCACCCCAAGTAATCAAATCTATCCAAAACTTCAAAATGTCATGCATTATGCTTCATTTATAAGAATTTCCTCAATGAGCACTATTGATCAGTTTAGAATGATCATTTTAACTGGCCGATCAACTTGACAGTTTGCACTAAATCGTTCTTAACTTTTGATTTATAGCTCTGAATGACACGAATCCAATGTCCACGTTAAGCTAGCTCAATTTTCAATATTGCGATAAAATTTGAGAAAGAATTAGACACCACAAAGCGTCCAAGTAGTCCACTCTGTCCAAAATTGCGTGATGCCCTGCATTATGCTTCGTTAATAAGCCTTTACTCAATAAGCACCAATGATTAATTTAGAATGATCATTTTAACGGGCCTCAACTTGACATGTATGTATTAATTCATTCAGAACTTTTTATTTATCGCTAAAAATGACACAAATCCAGTGCCCACGTTAAGCTAGTTCAATTTTCTATATTATGACAAAATTTGAGACATAAATAGATACGAAAAAGGATTCAAGTAATCCATTCTAATTTAAACTGCGTGATGTCATGCATTATATTTAATTTATAAGCCTTTACTAAATGAATACCAATGATCAGTGTAGAATGATCATTTTAAATGGACAATCAACATGACATGTATGCACTAAATCGTCTATATGTTTTGATTTATAGCTCAGAATGACACGAATTCAATCCCCACATAAAGCTAGTTCAATTTTCAATATTGTGATAAATGTAAGACTAATATTTCTTCGAAATATCTTTCATGTAATCAAATCTATCCAAAAATGCGTAATGTCATGCATTATGCTTCATTAATAAATCTTTTCTCAATGACCACCAATGATCAGTTTAGAATGATCATTTTAACTGGCTGATCAACTTGATATGTCTACACTAAATCGTCTGTATTTTTTGATTTATTGCTCATACTTACACGAATCCAATGCCCACGTTAAGCTAGCTCAATTTGCTATTTTGTGATAAAATTTGAGACATAAATAGATACGATAAGTCATCCAGGTAATACATTCTATCCCCAATGGCGTGATGCCATGCATTATGCTTCATTTATAAGCCTTTAGTCAATGAGCACCAATGATAAGTTTAGAATGATCGTTTTAATTGATCGTTTTAATTGATCGATCAACTTGACATGTATGCACTAAATCGTCCATAAGTTGTGATTATATCTCAGAATGACACGAATCCAATATCCACTTTAAGCTTGCTCAATTTTCTATATTGTGACAAAATTTGAGACTAAAATATATACGATAACTCGTCCAAGTAATCCATTCTATCTTAAACTGCGTGATGCCATGCATTATGCTTAATTTGTACACCTTTACTAAATGAGCACCAACGATCAGTTTAGAATGATCATTTTAAATGTACTATCAACATGACATGTGTGCACTAAATCGTCTATATGTTCTGATTTATAGCTCAGAATGACACGAATCCAATGCACCCTTAAAGCTAGCTCAGTTTTCAATATTGTGATAAATTTAAGACTAAAATTTCTTTGAAATATCGTCCATGTAATCAAATCTATCCAAAAATATGTAATGTCATGCATTATGCTTTATTAATAAGGCTTTTCTCAATGAGCACAAATGGTCAGTTTAGAATGATCATTTTAACTTGCCGATCAATTTGACATATCTACACTAACTCGTCCATAATTTTTTTTTTATAGCTCAGACTGACACGAATCCAAATCCCACGTTAAGCTAGCTCAATTTGCTGTTTTGTGACAAATTTTGAGATAGAAATAGATACGATAAGTTGTCCAAGTAATACATTCTATCCCAAACTACGAGATGCAATGCATTATGCTTCATTTATAAGCCTTTAGTCAATGATCACCAAAGATAAGTTTAGAATGATCATTTTAACTGACCGATCAACTTGACATGTATGCACTAAATCGTCCATAAGTTTAGATTTGTAGCTCAGAATGACACGAATCCAACGTCCACGTTAAGCTAGATAAATTTTCTATATTATGACGAAAGTTTAGGCAAAAATATATACGATAACTCCTCGAAGTAATACATTCTATCCTAAACTCTGTGAGGCCATGCATTATGCTTCATTTATAAGCCTTTACTAAATGAGCACCAGTGATCACTTTAGAATGATCATTTTAAATGAACAATCCACTTGATATATCTGCCCTAGATCATCCATATGTTTTGATTTATAGCTAAGAATGACACGAATCCAATGCCCACGTAAAGCTAGCTCAATTTTCAATGCTGTGATAATATTTAAGACTAAAATTTTTTAGACATATCGTCCATGTAATCAAATCTATCCAAAACTGCGTAATGTCATGCATTATCTTACATTAATAAGCATTTTCTGAATGAACACCAATAATCAGTTTAGAATGATCATTTTAACTGGCCGATCATCTTGAAATGTGTGCACTAAATCGTCCATAACTTTTGATTTATAGCACATACTGTCACACGAATCCAATGCCTACGTTAAGCTAGGTCAATTTTCTATGTTGTGAAGAAATTTGAGGCTGAAATAGATACGATATGTCGTCCAAGTAATACATTCTATCCCAAACTGCATGATGCCAAGGATTATGCTTCATCTATAAGCTTTTAGTCAATGAGCACCAATGATCAGTTTAGAATGATCAATTTAACTGACCGATCAACTTGACATGTCTGCACTACATTGTCTATAAGTTTTTATTTGTTGCTAAGAATGACACGAATCCAATGTCCACGTTAGCCTAGATCAATTTTCTAAATTGTGATGAAATTTGAGACAAAAATATATAGTATAAGTCGTCCAAGTAATCCATTCATCCCAAACTGCGTGATGCCATGCTTTATGATTCATTTATAAGCCTTTACTCAATGAGCACCAATGATCAGTTTAGACTGATCATTTTAACAGGCCAATAAACTTGATATTTTTGCACAAACACGTCCATAAGTTTTGATTTATAGCTCAAAATGACACGAATCCAATGCCCAAGTTAAGCTTACTCAATTTTCTATATTGTGATAAAATTTGAGACACAAATATATACGACAAAGCATCCAAGTAATCCAATTCATTAAAAACTCCGTAATGCCATGCATTATGCTTTATTTATAAGGCTTTAGTCAATAAGCACCACTGATCATTTAGAATGATCATTTTAACTGGCCGATCAACTTGACATGTCACCACTAAATCGTCAATAACTTTTGATTTAGAGCTCAGGAGACACAAATCCAATGCCCACGTTAAGCTAGGTCAATTTTCAATATTGTGATAAATTTAAGACTAAAACTTCGTAGACATATCGTCCATGTAATCAAATCTATCCCAACCTGCGTAATGTTATGCATTATGCTTCATTAATAAGCCTTTTCTCAAGAAGCACGAATGATGAGTTTAGAATTATCATTTTAACTTGTTGATCAACTTGACATGTCTGCACTAAACAAACCGTAACTTTTGATTTATAGCTTAGAATGACACAATCCAATGCCCATGTTAGGCTAGCTAGATTTTCTATATTGGGAAAAAATTTGAGACAGAAATAGATACGACAAAGCATTCAAGTAATCCAATCTATACAAAATTACGTGATGCCATGCATTATGCTTCATTTATAAGCCTTTAATCAATGAACACCAATGATCATTTAGAATGATCATTTTAACTAGCCGAAAACTTGACATGTCAGCACAAAATCGCCTATAACATTTGATTAGAGTTCGATTTCACGAATCCAGAGCCCACATTAAGCTAGCCCAATTTTCAATATTGCGATATTTTTTAATACTTAAATTTCTTAGACATAGTCCATGTAATCAAATCTATCCCAAACTGCGTGATGGCATGCATTATGCTTCATTTATAAGCCTATAGTCAATGAGCACCAATGATAAGTTTAGAATGATCATTTTAACTGACCGAACCACTTGACATGTATGCACTAAATCGTCCATAAGTTTTTATTTATATCTCAGAATGACTCGAATCCAATGTCCACATTAAGCTAGCTCAATTTTCTATATTGTGACAAAATTTGATACTAAAATATATATGATAACTCGTCCAAGTAATCCATTCTATCTTAAACTTCGTGATGCCATGCATTATGCTTAATTTTTAAGCCTTTACTAAATGAACACAATGATCAGTTTAGAATGATCATTTTAAATTGACGATCAACTTGACATGTCTGCACGAAATCTTCTATTGTTTTGATTTATAGCTCAAAATGAAACGAATCCAATGCCTACGTAAAGCTAGCTCAATTTTCAATATTGTGACAGATTTAAGACTAAAATTTCTTCGAAATGTCATCCATGTAATCAAATCTATCCAAAAATGCGTAATGTCATGCATTATGCTTCATTGATAAGCCTTTTCTCATTGATTACCAATAATAATTTTAGAATGATCATTTTAACTGGCCGATCAACTTGACATTTTTACACTAAATCGTCTGTAATTTTTGATTTATAGCTGAAACTGACACGAATCCAATGTCCACGTTAAGCTAGCTCAATTTGCAATTTTGTGATGAAATTTGAAACAGAAATAGATACGATAACTGGTCCAAGTAATACATTCTATCCCAAAATGCGTGATGCTATGCATTATGCTGCATTTATATGCCTTTAGTCAATGAGCACCAATGATAAGTTTAGAATGATCATTTTGAACTGACCGATCAACTTGACATGTATACACTAAATCATCCATAATTTTTGATTTATATCTCAGAATGACACGAATCAAAAGTACACGTTAAGCTAGCTCTATTTTCTATATTGTGACAAAATTTGAGACTAAAATATATACGATAACTAGTCCAAGTAATCCATTCTATCTTAATCTGTGTAATGCCATGCATTATGCTTAATTTATTAGTCTTTACTAAATGAGCACCAATGATCAGTTTATAATGATCATTTTAAATGGACGATCAACTTGACATGTTTGCACTAAATTGCCTATATGTTTTGATTTATAGCTTAGAATGACACGAACACAATTCCCACGTAAAGCTAGCTCAATTTTCAATATTGTGATAGATTTAAAACTATAATTTCTTCGAAATGTCGTCCATGTAATCATATCTATCCAAAAATGTGTAATGTCATGCATTATGCTTCATTAATAAGCCTTTTCTAAATGAGCACCAATGATCAGTTTAGAATGATCATTTTAACTGGCCGATCAACTTGACATGTATACACTAAATTGTTTGTAATTTTTGATTTATAGCTCAAACTAACACGAATCCAATGCCCACGTTAAGCTAGCTCAATTTTCTATGTTGTGAAGAAATTAGAGGCTTAAATAGATACGATAAGTCGTCCAAGTAATACATTCTATCCCAAACTGCATGATGCCAAGCATTATGCTTCATCTATAAGCTTTTAGTCAATGAACACCAATGATCAGTTTAGAATGATCATTTTAACTGACCGATCAACTTGACATGTCTGCACTATATCGTATATAAGTTTTGATTTATTGCTAGATAAATTTTCTATATTGTGATGAAACTTGAGACAAAAATATATAGTATAAGTTGTCCAAGTAATCCATTCCATCTCAAAATGCGTGATGACATGCATTATGCTTCATTTATAATGCTTTATTCAATGAGCACCAATGATTAGTTTAGAATAATCATTTTAACTACCCGATCAACTTGATATTTCTGCACAAAACTGTCCATAAGTTTTGATTTATAGCTCGGAATGACACGAATCCAATGCCCACGTTAAGCTAGCTCAATTTTCTATATTGTTTGAAAATTTGAGACAGAAACAGATACGACAAAGCATCCAAGTAATCCAATTTATCCAAAACTGTGTAATGCAATGCATTATGCTCCATTATCCTTTAGTCAATGAGCACCACTGATCATTTTAACTAGCTGATCAACTTGACATGTCACCACTAAATCGTAATTAACTTTTGATTTAGAGCTCAGAAGACACGAATCCAATGCCCACGTTAAACTAGCTCAATTTTCAATATTGTGATCAAATTTAAGTTTAAAATTTCTTAGACATATCGTCCATGTAATCAAATCTGCATAATGTCATGTATTATGCTTCATTAATAAGCCTTTAGTTAATGAGCACCAATGATCATTTTGGAATGATCATTTTAACTGATTGATCAATTTGACATGTATGCACTAAATCATTCATAAGTTTTGATTTATAGCTCAGAATGACACGAATCCAATGTCCACGTTAAGGTAGCTCAATTTTCTATATTTTGACGAAATTTGAGAAAAAATATATATATGATTACTCGAAGTAATCCATTATATCCTAAACAATGTGATGACATGAATTATGCTTAATTTATAAGCCTTTACTAAATGAGCATCAATGATCATTTTAGAATGATCATTTTAGATGGACAATAACCTTGACATGTCTGCACTAAATCGTCTGTATGTTTTGATTTCTAGCTCAGAATGACATGAATCCAATGCCCACGTAAAGCTAGCTCAATTTTCAATATTGTGATAAAATTTAAGATTAAAATTTCTTAGACATATCTTCCATGTAATCAAATCTATCCAAAACTGTGTAATATCATGCATTATCTTTCATTAATAAGCATTTTCTCAATGAGCACCAATGATCAATTTAGAATGATCATTTTAACAGGCCGATCATCTTGAAATATGTACACTAAATCGTCCGTAACTTTTGATTTATAGCTCAATGCCCACGTTAAGCTAGCTCAATTTTCTATGTTGTGTAGAAATTGGAGGTTGAAATAGAGACGATAAGTCGTCCAAGTAATACATTCTATCCCAAACTGTGTAATATCATGCATTATGCTTCATTAATAAGCCTTTTCTCAATGATCACCAATGATCTGTTTAGAATGATCATTTTAACTTGTTGATCAACTTTACATGTGTGCACTAAACCATCCGTAACTTTTGATTTATAGCTCAGAATGACACGAATCCAATGCCCACATTAAGCTAGCTCAAGTTTCTATATTGGTAAAAAATGTGAGATAGAAATAGATACGAAAAAAGCATCCAAGTAATCCAATCTATACAAAATTGCGTGATGCATTGCATTAAGCTTCATTTATAAGCCTTTAATCAATGATCACCAATGATTAATTTAGGATGATCATTTTAATTGGCCGATCAACTTGACATGTCAGCACTAAATCGTATGTAACTTTGGATTTAGAGCTCTGAATGACACAAATCCAATGCCCACGTTATGCTAGCTCAATTTTCAATATTGGGATAAAATTTAAGTCTAAAATTTCTTCGACATATCCTCCATGTAATCAAATCTATCCAAAACTGCATAATGGCATATGTTATGCTTCATTTATAAGCCTTTAACAATGAGCACCAATGATCAGTTTAGATTGATCATTTTAACTTGCCGATCAACTTGACATGTCAGCACTAAATCTGTAACTTTTTATTTAGAGCTCAGAATAACTCGAATCTAATGTCCATGTTAAGTTAGCTCAATTTTCTATATTGTGACAAAATCTGAGACAAAATTTGATACGACAAAGCGTCCAAGTTGGCCAATCTATCCAAAACTTCGTGATGTCATCCATCATGCTTCATTTATAAGCCCTTACTCAATGAGCACCAATGATCAGTTTAGAATCATCATTTTAACGGGCGGATAAATTTGAAATGTCCGCACTAAGTCATCCATAACTTTTGATTTCGAGCTCAAAATGACACGTATCCAATGCCCATGTTAAGCTACCTCCAATTGTCTATATTGTGACAAAATTTGAGACAGAAATAGATACGAGAAAGAATCCGAGTAATGCAATCTATTCC
The DNA here is from genome assembly GCA_018901945.1 of Pugionium dolabratum. NCBI lineage: Eukaryota > Viridiplantae > Streptophyta > Magnoliopsida > Brassicales > Brassicaceae > Pugionium > Pugionium dolabratum. Next base: position 1,145,453 of record JAEVFF010000089.1, on the reverse strand, counting down.
AACCTGCGTGATGCCATGCATTATGATTCATTTATAAGCATTTAGTGAATGAGTACCAATGATCAGTATACAATTATCATATTAACTTGCCGATCAACTTGACATGTCAGCACTAAATCTGTAACTTTTTATTTAGAGCTCAGAATAACACGAATCTAATGTCCATGTTAAGCTAGATAAATTTTCTATTTTGTGCCATAATTTGAGATAGAAATAGATACGACAAAGCATCCAAGAAATCCAATCTATCCCAAACTAAGTGATGCCGTGCATTATGCTTCATTTATAAATCTTTAATCAATGAGCACCGATGATCATTTTAGAATGATAATTTAACTGGCCGATCAACTTGACATGCCTGCACTAAATCATCCATAACTTTTGAACTTTTGATTTATAGATCAGAATGACATGAATCCAATGTCCTTGTTAAGGAAACTCAATTTTCTATATTGTGATAAAAGTCGAGACAAAAATATATACGATAACTCGTCCAAGTAATGCATTCTATGCCAAATTGCGTGATGTCATGCATGATGGTTCATTTATAAGCCTTTTCTCAATGAGCACCAATGATCAATTTAGAATGATCATTTTAACTGGCCGATCAACTTAACATGTTTGCACTAAATCGTCCTTAAGTTTTGATTTATAGCTCAGAATGATAGGAATCCAATGTCCACGTTAAGCTAGCTCAATGTTCTATAATGTGACAAAATTCAAGTCAAAATTTGATACAACAAAGCGTCCAAGTAGTCCAATCTATCCAAAGCTGTGTGATGCCATGCATTATGCTTCATTAATATGCCTTTTCTAAATGAACACCAATGATCAGTTTAGAATGATAAATTTAATTGGCCGATCAACTTGACATGTTTGCACAAAATCATCCGTAATTTTTTATTCATATCTCAGAACGACACGAATCCAATGCCCACGTTAAGCTAGCTCAATGTTTTATATTGTGACAAAATCTGAGGCAGAAATAGATACGAAAGCATAAGGGTAATCCAATATATCCAAAACTGCGTGATTCCATGCATTATGCTTCATTTATATGCCTTTAATCAATAACCACCAATGTTCAGTTTAGAATAATCATTTTGACTGACCGATCAACTTGACATGTCAGCACTAAATCGTCTATAACTTTTCATTTAGAGCTCCGAAAACATGAATCCAATTCTCACGTTAAGCTAGCTAAATTTTCATTATTGTGATAAAATTTAAGTCTAAAATTTTTTAGACATATCGGCCATGTACTCAAATCTATCCAAAACTGCGTAATGTCATGCATTATGTTTCATTAATAAGCCTTTTCTCAATGAGCACCAATGATCAATTAAGAATAATCATTTTAACTGGCCGATCAACTTGACACGTCTGCACTAAATTTTCCGTAACTTTTGATTTTTAGCTCAGACTAACACGAATCCAATGCCCATGTTAAGCTAGCTCGATTTTTTATATTTTGACAAAATTTAAAACAGAAATAGATATGATAGGTCTTTCAAGTAATACATTCTATCACAAACTTCTTTATGCCATGCATTATGCTTCATTTATAAGCCTTTAGTCAATGAGCACCAATGATCAAATTATAATGATCATTTTAACAAGCCGATCAACTTGACATGTGGGCACTAAATGTTCCATAACTTTTGATTTATAGCTCCGAATGACATGAATCCAATGTCCACGTTAAGCTAGCTCACTTTTCTATTTTGTCACGAAATTTGAGACAAAAATATATACGATAAGTTGTCCAAGTAATCCATTCTATCCCAAAATGCATGATGTCATGCATTATAGTTCATTTATAAGCCTTTACTCAATGAGCACCAATGGTCAATTAAGAATTATCATTTTAACTAACCGATCAACTTGACATGTCTACAATAAATCGTCCGTAACTTTTGATTTATTGCTCAGATTGACAAGAATCCAATGTCCACATTAAGTTAGCTCAATTTTCTATATTGTGACAAAATTTGAGACAGAAATAGATACAAAAAGTGTCCAAGCAATCCAATCTATCCAAAACTGTGTGATTCCATGCATTATGTTTCATTTATAAGCCTTTAATCAATAAGAACTAATGATAAGTTTAGAATGATCATTTTAACTGGCCCATCAACTTGACAAGTCATCCCTAAATCATCTGTAACTTTTGATTTAAATCTCAAAATATCACGAATCCATTGCCTACGTTAAGCTATCTCAATTTTCTATATTGTGACAAAATTTGATACAGAAATAGATACGACTCCAAGTATTCCAATCTATTCAAAATTGTGTGATGTCATGCATTATGATTCATTTATAAGCCTTTACCTAATGAGCACCAATGATCAATTTAGAATGATAATTTTAACTGGCCGATCAACATGACACATCATCACTATATCATATGTAACTTTTGATTGAGAGCTCATAATGACATGAACCCAACGCCCATTATAAGCTAGCTCAATTTTCAATATTGTGATAAAATATAAAACTAAAATTTCGTAGACATAATCTCCATGTAATCAAATCTGTCCAAAACTGTGTAATGTCATGCATTATTTTTCATTTGTAAGCCTTTTCTCAATGAGCACCAATGATCCATTTAAAATGATCATTTTAACTAGTCTATCAACTTGACATGTCTGCATTAAATCATTTGAACTTTTGATTTTTATCTCAGAATGACACGAATCCAATGCCCACATTAAGCTAGCTCAATTTTCTATATTTTGACAAAAAATTGAGACAGAAATAGATACAACAAAGCCTCGAAGTAATCCAATCTATCCAAAATTGCGTGATGCCATGCATTATGCTTCACTTATAAGCCTTTACTCCATGAGCACCAATGATCATTTAGAATGATCATTTTTACTAGCTGATCAACTTGACATGTCAGCACTAAATCGTCTATAACTTTTGATCTAGAGCTCAGAAAACACGAATCCAATGCCCATGTTAAGCGAGCTCAAGTTTCAATATTGTGATAAAATTTAAAACTAAATTTTTTTAGACATATCGGCCATGTAATCAAATCTATTCAAAACTGTGTAATGTCATGCATTATATTTCATTAATAAGCCTTTTCTCAATGAGCACCAATGATCAGTTTAGAATTATCATTTTAACTGGCCGATCAACTTGACATGTCCGTATTAAATCTTCCATAACTTTTTATTTATAGCTCAGAATGACATGAATCCAATACCCACGTTATGGTGTGACAAAATTTGAGATCGAAATAGATAGGACAAAGCCTCCAAGTAATCCAATCTATCCAAAACTGTGTGATGCCATGCATTATGTTTCATTTATAAACTCTTACTTAATGAGCACCAATGATCATTTAGAATGATCATTTTAAATGGCCGATCAACTTGAAATGTCAGCACTAAATCATCTATAACTTTTGATTTAGAACTCAGAAGACACGAATCCAATGCCCATGTTAAGCTAGCTCAATTTTCAATAAAATTTAAGACTAAAATTTTTTAGGCATATCGGCCATGTAATCAAATCTATCAAAAACTGCGTAATGTCATGCACTATGTTTCATTAATAAGCCTTTTCTCAATTAGCACCAATGATCAATTTAGAATGATCATTTTAACTGGCCAACCAACTTGAGATGATAGTACTAAATCGTATGTAACTTTTGATTTAGAGCTCGGAATGACACGAATCCATTGCCCACGTAAAGCTAGTTCAATTTTCAATATTGTGATAAAATTTAAGACTAAAATTTCTTCGACATATCCTCCATGTAATCAAATCTATCCAAAATTGCGTAATGTCTAGCATTATGATTCATTTATAAGCGTTTACTCAATGAGCAACAATGATCAGTTTAGATTAATCATTTTAAATGACCGATCAACTTGACATGTTTGCAATAAATCGTCCATTAGTTTTGATTTATAGCTCAAAATGACATGAATCCATTGTCTATGTTAAGTTAGCTCAATTTTTTATATTGTGACAAAATGTGAGACAACATTTGATATGACCAAGCGTACAAATAGTCAAATCTATCCAAAACTGCGTGATGCCATGCAATATCCTTCATTAATAAGCTTTTTCTCAATAAGCACCAATGATCAGTTTATAATGATCATTTTTACGGGCCGATCGACTTGAAATGTTTGCACTAAATCGTCCGAAACTTTTGATTGATAGCTCAGAATGACACGAATCCAATGCCCACGCTAAGCTAGCTCAATTTTCTATATTATGACAAACTTTTGAGACAGAAATAGATACGACAAAGCATTCAAGTAATCCAATCTATCTCGAACTTCGTGATGTCATGCATTATGCTTCATTTATAAGCGTTTAATCAATGAGCACCATTTATCAGTTTAGAAGAATCACTTTAACTGGTCGATCAACTTGACATGTGCGGACGAAATCATCTTTAACTTTTGATGTAGAGCTCATAATGACAAAAATCCAATTCCCACATTACGCTTGCTCAATTTTCAATATTGTGATAACCTTTAATACTAAAAATGCTTCGACAAATTCTCCAAGTATTCAAATCTATCCAAAACTGTGTAATGTCATGCATTATGCTTCATTTATAAGCCTTTACTCAACGAGCACCAATGATTAGTTTAGAATGATCATTTTAACTGGCCGACCAGCTACACATGTCTGCACAAAATAGTCCATAACTTTTGATTTTGAGCTCAGGATGACACGAATCCAATTTGCACGTTAAGCTAGCTCAATGTTCTATATTGTGACAAAATTTGAGACATAAAAAAATACGACAAAGCGACTAAGTAATCCAATTTATTCAAAACTGCCTGATGCCTTGGATTATTCTTCATTTATAAGCCTTTACTCGAAGAGCACTAATGATCAGTTTAGAATGGTCATTTTAACAGGTCGATCAACTTGACATGTCTGCACTAAATCGTCCGTAACTTTTGATTTAGAGCACAGAATGACACGAATCCAATGCCCACGTTAAGCTAGCTCAATTTTCTATATTGTGACAGAATTTGAGACAGAAATAGATACGACAATCTATCCAAGTAATCCAATCCATCCCAAACTGCGTAACGCTAGCATTATGCTTTGTTTATAAGCCTTTACTCAATGAGCACCAACGATTAGTTTAGAGTGATCATTTTAATTGGTCGATCAACTTGACATGTCCGCACTAAATCATCCTTAACTTTTGATTTCGAGCTCAGAATGACACAAATCCAATGTCCACGTTAAGCTAGCTCAATTTTCTATAATGTGACAAAATTTTAGGCAGAAATACATACGACAAAGCGTCCAAGTAATCCAATATATCCCGAACTTGGTGATGCCATGCATTATGCTTTATCTATAAGCCTTTACTCAATGATCACCATTTATCAGTCTAGAATAATCATATTAACTGGCCGATCAACTTGACATGTGTGCACTAAATTGTCTGTAACTTTTGATTTAGAGCTCAGAATGACACGAATCCAAAGCCCACGTTAATCTAGTTCAATTTTCTATATTGTGACTAGATTTGAGACAGCAATAGATACGACAAAGCATACAAGTAATCCAATCTATCCCAAACTGTCTGATGCCATGCATTATGCTTCATTTATAAGCTTTTACTCAATGAGCACCATTTGTAAGTTTAGAATAATCATATTAACTGCCCTATCAACTTGATATGTGCACACTAAATCATCTACAACTTTTGATTTAGAGCTCGGAAAGACACGAATCCAATACCCATGTTAAGCTAGCTCAATTTTCTATATTGTGACAAAGTTTGAGATAGAATTAGATATGACACATTTTCCAAGTAATTCAATCAATCCCAAACTGCGTGATGCCATGCATTATGCTTCATTTATAAGCTTTTACTCAATGGGTACCAACAATCAGTTAGGAATGATAATTTTAAATGGTCGATAACATTGACATGTCCGCACCAAATCGTCCGTAACTTTGATTTAGAGCTCAAAATGACACGAATCCAATGCCCACGTCATTGTGACAAAATTTGAGATAGAAATAGATATGACATAGCGTCCAAGTAATCCAATCGATCCCGAACTTCGTATTGCCATGCATTATCCTTCATTTATAAGCCTTTACTCAATGAGCACCATTTATCAGTTTAGAATAATCATATTAACTGGCCGATCAACTTAACATCCTGCACTAAATCTTCCATAACTTTTGATTTAGAGATCAGAATGACAGGAATCCAATGCCTAGGTTATGCTACCTCAATTTTCTATATTGTGACAAAATTTGAGATAGAAATAGATACGACACATTTTCCAAGTAATCCAATCCATGCCAAACTGAGTGATACCATGCATTATACTTCATTTATAAGCCTTTACTCAATGAGCACCAATGATCTGTTAAGAATGATCATTTTAACTGGCCAATCAACTTGACATATCCGCACTAAATCGTATGTAACTATTGATTTAGAGCTCAGAATGACACCAATCAAATGCCCATGCTAAGCTAGCTCAATTTTATATATTGTAATAATATTTAAAAGTAAAATTGCTTCAAAAAATCCTACATGTAATCAAATCTATCCAAAACTGTGTAATGTCATGCATTATGCTTCATTTATAAGCTTTTACTCAATGAGCACAAATGATCAGTTTAGAACAATCATTTTAACTGGCCGATCAACTTGACATGTTTGCACTAAATCGTTCGTAAATTTTGATTTATAGCTTAGAATGACACGGATCCAACTCGCCCACCTTAAGCTAGCTCAGTTTTCTACATTGTGACAAAATTTGAGACAGAAATATATACGACAAACCGTCCAGGTAATCCAATCTATCCAAAAATGAGTGATGCCATGCATTATACTTCATTTATAAGCCTTTACTCGATGAGCACCAATGATCAATTTAGAATGATCATTTTAACAGGTCGATCAACTTGATATGTCTGCACTAAATCGTCCGTAACTTTTGATTTAGATATCAGAATAACACAAATTCAATGCCCACGTTAAGCTAGCTCAATTTTCAATATTGTTATAAAATTTAATACTAAAACTTCTTTGACAAATCCTCCAAGTAATCAAATCTATCTAAAACTGTGTAATGTGATGCATTATGCTTCATTTATAAGCCTTTACTCAAGGAGCACCAATGTTAAGTTTAGAATGATCTTTTAACTCGCCGATCAACTTGTCATGTCTGCACTAAATCGTCCGTAACTTTTTATTCAGAGCTTAGAGTGACACGAATCCAATGTTCAATGTAAGTTAGCTCAATTTTCTATATCGTGACAAAATTTGAGACATAAATCGATACTACAAAGTGTCCAAGTAATCCAATCAATCCAAAACTACGTGATGCCATGCGTTATACTTCATTTATAAGCCTTTACTCGATGAGCACTAATGATCAATTTAGAATGGTTATTTTAACAGGGAGCAACTTGACATGTGCTCGCTAAATCATCCGTAACATTTGATTTAGAGCTAAGAATGGCACGAATCCAATGCCCACGTTAGGCTAGCTGAATTTTCTATATTGTGACAAAATTTGACAAAGAATTATATAAGCAAAGCGTCCAAGTAATCCAATCTATCTCGAGCTGCGTGATGACATGCATTATGCATCATTTATAAGTCTTTACTTAATGAGCGCCAACAATCAATTAGGAATGATCATTTTAACTTGCCGATCAAATTGACATTTCCGCACCCAATCGTAAATACCTTTTCATTTAGAGCTTAGAATGACACGAATCCAATGCCCACGTGGTTACAAAATTTTGAGACAGAAATAGATACGACAAAGCGTCCAAGTAATCCAATCTATCTCGAACTTCGGGGTGTCATGCATTATTTTTCATTTATAAGCCTTTAATCAATGAGCACCATTTATCAGTTTAGAATAATCACTTTAACTGGTCGATCAAGTTGACATGTGCAGACTAAATCATCCTTAACTTTTGATTTAGAGCTCAAAATGACACAAATCCAATTCCCACATTACGCTTTCTCAAAATTTCAATATTGTGATAAACTTTAATACTAAAAATGCTTCGAAAAATGCTCCAAGTAATCAAATCTATCCAAAACTGTGTAATGTCATGCATTATGCTTCATTTCTAACCCTTTACTCAAGGAGAACCAATGATTAGTTTAGAATGATCATTTTAACTGGCCGACCAGCTTGACATGTCTGCACAAAATAGTCCGTAACTTTTGATTTTGAGCTCAGAATGACACGAATCCAATGTGCACGTTAAGCTAGCTCAATTTTCTATATTGTGACAGAATTTGAGACATAAAAAAATACGAGAAAGCAACCAAGTAATCCAATTTATTCAAAACTGCCTGATGTAATGCATTATTCTTTATTTATAAGCCTTTACTCGATGAGCACTAATGATCAGTTTAGAATGGTCATTTTAACCGGTCAATCAACTTGACATGTCCGCACTAAATCGTCAATAACTTTTGATTTAGAGCACAAAATGACACGAATCCAATGCCCACGTTAAGCTCGCTCAAGTTTCTATATTGTGACAAAATTTGAGACAGAAATAGATACGAGAAAGCATCCAAGTAATCCAATATATCCCAAAATGCGTCATGCCATGCATTATGATTCATTTATAAGCCTTTACTCAATGAGCACTAATGATCAGTTAAGAATGATCATTTTAACTAACCAATCAACTTGATATGTCTGCACTAAATCTTCTGTAACTTTTGATTCAGAGCTCAGAATGACACGAATCCAATGCCCTCGTTAAGCTAGCTCAATTTTCTATATTGTGACAAAATTTGAAACATAAAAAATACGACAAAGCGACCAAGTAATCCAATTAATACAAAACTGCCTGATACGATGCATTATTCTTCATTTATAAGCCTCTACTAGATAAGCACTAATGATCAGTTTAGAATGGTCATTTTAACAGGTCGATCATTTTGACATGTCCGCAATAAATCGTCCGTAACTTTTGATTTAGAGCTTGGAATGACATGAATCCAATACCCACGTTAAGCTAGCTCAATTTTCTATCTTCGGACTAGATTTGAGATAGAAATATATACGGCCAAGCGTCCAAGTAATCTAATCTATCCCGAACTGAGTGATGCCATGCATTATGCTTCATTTATAAGTTTAGAATAATCATATTAACTGGCCGATCAACTTGACATGTCCACACTATATCGGCCATAACTATTGATTTAGAGGTTAGAATGACAAGAATCGAATGACCACGTTAAGCTAGCTGAATTTTCTATATTGTGACAAATTTTGGGATATAATTAAATAAGACACATTGTCCAAGTAATCCAATCTATCCCAAGCTGCGTGATGCCATGCATTATGTTTCATTTATAAGCCTTTACTCAATGAGTACCAACGATCCGTTAGGAATGATCATTTTTGATGGCCGATAACCTTGATATGTCCGCATCAAATCGTCTGTAACTTTTGATTTAGAGCTCAGAATGCACGAATCCAATGCACACATTATTGTGAAAAAATTTGAGATAAAAATAGATACGACAAAGCCTCCAAGTAATCCAATCTATCCCGAACATCTATTGCCATGCAATATGCTTCATTTATAAGCCTTTAATCATTCATCACCATTTATCAGTTTAGAATAATCATATTAGCTGGCCGATCAATTTGTCATGTATGTACTAAATCGTTCTTAACTTTTGGTTTAAAGTTCATAATGACACAAATCCAATGCCCATGTTAACCTAGGTCAATTTTCTATATTGTGACTAGATTTTAGACAGAAATAGATACGACAAAGTGTCCAAGTGATCCAGTCTATACCAAACTGCGTGATGCCATGCATTATGCTTCATTTATAAGCCTTTACTCAATTGGCACCATTTATCAGTTTAGAATAATCATATTAACTGCCGATCAACTTGACATGTCCACACTAAATCGTCCACACCTTATTATTTATAACTCAAAATGACACGAATCCAATGCCCTGGTTAAGGTAGCTCAATTTTTTATATTGTGACAAATTTTGAGACAAAAATCGATAGGACATATCGTCCAAGTAATCCCATCTATCCCAAACTGCGTGGTGCCATGCATTATGCTTCATTTATAACCATGTACTCAATGAGCACCAACGACCTGTTAAAAATGATAAATTTAACTGGACGATCAACTTGACATTTCCCCACTAAAACGTTCGTAACTTTTGATTTAGAGCTCAGAATGACACGAATCCAATGTCCATATTAAGCTAGCTTAATATTCCATATTGTGCAAAAAAAATTGAGACAGAAATAGATACTACAAAGCGTCTATGTAATCCAATATACCCAAAACTACGTGATGCCATGCATTATACTTCATTTATAAGCCTTTACTCGAGGAGCACTAATGATCAATTTAGAATGGTCATTTTAACTGGTCGATCAACTTGACATGTCACCAATAAATCGTTCGTAACTTTTGATTTTGAGCTCATAATGGCACGAATCCAATGCCCACGTTAAGCTAACTTAATTTTCTATATTGTGACTAGATTTAAAACAGAAATAGATACGACAAAGCATCCAAGTAACCCAAACTATCCCGAACAGCGTGATGCCATGCATTATGATTCATTTATAAGCCTTTATTCAATGAGAACCAAGTGATCCAATCTATCCCAAACTGTGTGATGCCATTCATTATTCTTCATTTATAAGCCCTTACACAATGGGCACCATTTTTCAGTTTAGAATAATCATATTAACTGGCCGATCAACTTGACATGTTTGCACTAAATCTTCCATACATTATTATCTATAACTCAAAATGACACGAATCCAATGCCCTGGTTAAGGTAGCTCGATTTTCTATATTGTGACAAAATTTGAGACAAAAATCGATAGGACACATCGTCCAAGTAATCCAATCTATCCCAAACTGTGTGATGTCATGCATTATGCTTCATTTATAAGCCTTTACCCAATGAGCACCAATGATCAATTTAGAATGATCATTTTAACTATCTGATCAACTTGACATGTCTGTACTAAATCGTCCGTAACTTTAATTTAGAGCTTTGAATGACACTGATGTGATCCTGATGAGGATCAAGCCCCTGATCAACTCCAAATGGTTTTGAAAGAGTGGATGAATGGATTGAAGTTTCTGAATGGGTGAAACGATGGTGTAACTTACGGATGTGTGAGCTCTGAAGTGGATGGATCCGGGAACAAGGGGAAATGGATGAGATTCTTCTCAAGGATGGTGGAAAATCCTTGGACTATCTGCTTGCTCTGTGTGATTGACAAAGTTCAGGCACGTTGGGCAAGGGGTGAATCGAATTTAAACTTTCAAGGGTGATGAAGATCCCTTAGACTTTCGGCTCTTGAGAGGAATGAGAAAGTGTTCTAAATTTCCTTATTCAAGAGGATGATCAAATGAGTTTAAGAAAGAGATTTGCTGTTAATGTTTGATGATTCAGAAAGAAGGATACAAGAGAGTACTTATAGTAGTCTAGGAAACTGAAAATGACTCCTAAAATTCTACCAAAACATTAGAGGAAATACTTACGGAATTACAAAGACAACTAAGACAACGACTAAAAAGTAAATAATGTTTTGACTTGATTCTTCCTCTCTTATTTCGTGGATGATGAGATAGAATGGGCCTTGATTCACCAAGAGGCTGTGGTGAAGTACATTGGGCTTGCCTCATTAAAAACCTATCTTAGAAAACCCATTGGGACAAAACTAAGAATAGGGAAAAGGAGTACAATCCAAGGCTCTAAATTTTTTAATGCCCACGTTAAGCTAGCTCAATTTTCTATGTTTTGACCAGATTTGCGAGAGAAATAGATACGACATATATTCCAATTAATCCAATCTATCCCAAACTGTGTAATGCCGTGCATTATGCTTTATTTAAAAGCCTTTACTCAATGAGCACCAACGATCAGTTAAGAAAGATCATTTTAACATGCCGATCAACTTAACATGTCCACACTAAATCGTGCGTAACTTTTGTTTTATAGATCAGAATGACACGAATCCAATGCCAATGTTAAGCTAGCTCAATTATCTATATTGTAATAAATTTTAAACAAAAATTGCTTCGACAAATCTTCCAAGGATTCAAATCTATCAAAAACTGCGTAATGTCATGCATCATGCTTCATTTATAAGCATTTACCCAATGAGCACCAATGATCAGTTTAGAAGGATCATTTTAAATGGCTGTTCAACTTGACATGTCTGCACTAAATCATCGGTAGCTTTTGATTTAGAACTCAAAATGACAAAAATCTGATGCCCACGTAAAGCTAGCTTACTTTTCTATATTGTGACGAAGCTTGAGATAGAAATAGATACGACAAAGTGTCCAAGTAATCCAATCTATCTTGTACTGTGTGTGTTCATGCATTAGGTTTCATTTATAAGCCTTTACTCAATGAGCACCATTAATCAGTTTAGAATAATCATATTAACTGGCCGATCAACTTGATATGTCCACACTAAATCGTGCGTAACTTTTGATTTATAGCTCAGAATGACACGAATCCAATGCCCATGTTAAGCTAGATCAATTTTCAATATTATGACAAAATTTGAGACAGAAATAGATACGGCAAAGCATCCAAGTAATACAATGTATCTCGAACTGCGTGAGTTCTTACATTACGCTTTATTTATAAGCGTTTACTCAATGAGCACCAATGATCAGTTAAGAATGATCATTTTAATTGGTCGAAAAACTTGGAATGTTCGCACTAAATCATGCGTAACTTTTGATTTAGAGCTCATAATGACACGAATCCAATGCCCACGTTAAGCTAATTAAATTTTATATTTTTCAATAAAAATTTAAACTAAAATTTCTTCGAAAAATCCTCCAAGTAACCAAATATATCCAAAACTGCGTAATGTTGTGCATTATACTTCATTTATAATACTTTACTCAATGAGTTCCAATGATCATTTTAACTGGCCGATCAACTTGACATTTCTACACAAAACTTTCCATAACTTTTCATTTATAGATCAGAATGACACGAATCGAATGCCAACATTAATCAACTTGACTTGTTTGCACTAAATCGTCCTTAAGTTTTGATTTATAGTTCAAAATGACACAAATCCAATGCCCACGTTAAGCTAGCTCAATTTTCTATATTGTGATAAATTTTGAGACAAAAATAGATACAACAAGTCATCCAATTAATTCACTTTATCCCAAAATGTGTGATGCCATGCATTATGCTTCATTTATAAGACTTTACTCAATATGCACCAATGATCAGTTTTGGAATGATCATATTAACTGGCCAATCAACTTGACATTTCTGCACTAAATTTTTCTTACTTTTTGATTTATCTTTCAAAATGACACAAATCCAATGCCCACGTTAAACTAGCTCAATTTTCTATATGGTGATAAAAATTGAGACAGAAATAGATACGAAAAAGCGTCCAACTTATCAAATCTATCCCAAACTCCGTGATGTCGTGTATTATGCTTCATTTATAAGCCTCTAAAGTATCAATAATTAGTTTAGAATGATTATTTTAACTGGCCAATCAACTTGACACGTTTGCACTTAATCATCCTTAAGTTTTGATTTATAGTTTAAAATGACATAAATCCAATGCCCACATTAAGCTACCTCAATTTTCTATATTGTGACAAATTTTGAGACAGAAATAAATACGACAAAGCATCCAAGTAATCCAATTTATCCCAAAATACTTGATGCCATGCATTATGCTTCATTTGTAAGCCATTTGTTAATGAGCACCAATGATCAGTTTAGAATGATCATATTAACCTGCCAATCAACTTGACATGTCTGCATTAAGTTGTCAGTAACTTTTGATTTAGAGCTTAGAATGATACGAATCCAATTCTCACGATAAGCTAGCTCAAGTTTCTATATTGTGACAAATTTTGAAACCAAAATAGATACAAAAAAGTGTCCAAGTTATCTAATATATCCAAAAATTGCATGATGTCATGGATTCTCCTTGATTTATAAACCTTACTTATTGATCGTCAATGATCAGTTTAGAATGACCATTTTAACTGGCCGATCATTTTATCATGTCTGCACTAAATCGTCCGTCACTTTTGATTTATAGCTTAGAATGACATGAATCAAATGCCCCCGTTAAGCTAGCTGATTTTTCTATATTGTGCCAAATTTTGAGGCAAAAATAAATACGACAAAGTAACCTTTACTCAATGATAACCAATGATCAGTTTAAAATGATCATATTAACTCGCCGATCAACTTGACATGTATGCACAAAGTTTTTCGTAACTTTTGATTTCGACCTCTGAATGACACAAATCCAATGCCCACGTTAAGCTAGTTTAAGTTTCTAAATCGTGACAAAATTTAAGACAAAAAAGATGCGAAAATCGTCGAAGTTATCCAATCAATCCCAAACTCCGTGATGCCATTATTATGCTTCATTTATAAGCCTCTACTCAATGAGTATCAACGATCAGTTTAGAGTGATCTTTTTAACTGGGCGATCAACTTGACATGTCTGCACTAAATCGTCCTTAAGTTTTTATTTATAGGTTAGAATGACACGAATCCAATGCCCACGTTAAGCTAGCTCAATTTTCTATATTGTGACAAATTTTGAGATAGAAATAGATACAAAAAAACATCCAAGTAATCATATCTATCCCAAAATGTGTGATGCCATGCATTATGCTTCATTTATAAACTTTTACTGAATGATCATCAATGATTAGTTTAGAATGATCATTCTAACTGGCCAATCAACTTGACATGTCTGCACTAAATCGTCCGTAACTTTTGATTTATAACTTAGAGACATGAATCCAATGGCCTTGTTAAGCTAGCTCAATTTTCTATATTATGACAAATTTTAAGATAGAAATAGATAAGACAAAGCATCCAAGTAATTCAATCTATCCTAAAATGCGTGATGCCATGCATTATGCTTCATTTATAAGCCTTTACTCAATGAGCACCAATGATATGTTTGATAATTATAACTGGCCGATCAACTTGATATGTCTGCACTAAATTTTTCGTAACTTTTGATTCAGAGCTCTGAATGACACGAATCCAGTGCTCACATTACGCTAGCTCACGTTTCAATATTAAGACAAAATGTGAAACAGAAAAAAATACGAAATAGCATCCAAGTTATCTAAGCTATCCAAAACTACGTGATGTCATGCATTGTGCTTCAATATAATCCTTTACTCATTTATCATCAGTGATCAGTTTACAATGATCATTTTAACTGGCCGAACAACTTTACATGTCTGCACTAAATCGTTCGTAACTTTTGATTTATAGCTTAGAACGACATGAATTCAATGCCCACGTTAATCTAGCTCGATTTTCTATATTGTGAAAAAGTTTGAGACAGAATTTGATACTACAAAGCATCCAAGTAATACAATATATCCAAAACTGCATGATGCAATGCAATGGGGGCACTAAATCATCCGTAACTTCTTATTTAGAGATTAAAATGAGACAAAATCCAATGCCCACGTTAAGTTTTCTTAATTTTCTATATTTCAACAAAATTTAAACAGAAATAGATAAGACAAAGCGTCTATGTAATCAAATCTATCCAAAACTTTGTAATGTCACGCATTATGATTCATTTATAAGCCTTTAATCAATGAGCACTAATGATCAGTTTAGTATAATCATTTTAACTGGCCAATCAACTTGACATGTCTGCATTAAATTGTCCGTAACTAGCTTTGAATGACACGAATCTAATACCCACATTAAGCTACCTCAATTTTCTATATTGTGACAAAATTTGAGATAAAATTTGATACGACAAAGCATCCAAGTAATCCAATATATCTAAAACAGCGTGATGCTATGCATTATGCTTCATTTATAAGCCTTTACTCAAAGAGCACCAATGATTAGTTTAGAATGATCATTTTAACTGGCCGATCAATTTGATATTTCGGCATTAAATCTTCCATAACTTTTGATTTAAAGCTCAAAATGACATGAATCCAATGCCCACGTTAAGCTAGCTCAATTTTCTATATTTTGATATAATTTGAGACAGAAATAGAAACGACAAAGTATCCAAGTAATGCAATCTATCCAAAACTGTGTAATGTAATGCATTATGCTTCATTTATAAGCCTTTATTGAATGAGCACTAATGATCAGTTTAGAATGATCATTTTAACTGGATAATCAGCTTGACTTGTCTGCATTAAATCGTCTATAACTTTTGGTTTATAGATTTGAATGACAAAAATCCAATGCCAACGTTAAGTTAGCTCAAATTTTTAAATTGTTACAAAATTTGAGATAGAAATAGATATGACAAAACGTCCAAATAATCCAATCTATCCAAAACTGCGTGGTGCCATGCATTATGCTTCATTAATAAGCCTTTACTCAAGGAGCACCAATGATAAGTTTAGAATGAGCATTTTAAATGGCCGATCAATTTGACATGTTTGCACTAAATCGTCCGTAACATTTTATTTATGCTTATTATGACATGAATCCAAAGCATGCGTTAAGCTAGCTAAATTTTCTATATTGTGATAGAATTTGAGAAAGAAATTGATACGACAAAGCGTCCAATGTATCCAATCTATCCAAAACTGTGGTGCAATGCGTTGTACTTTATTTGTAAGCCTTTACTCAATGAGCACCAATGATAAGTTTAGAATGACCATTTAACTAGCCGGTTTACTATGTCAACAATAAATCGTCTGTAACTTTTGATTTACACCTCAGAATGACATGAATCCAATTCTTGCGTTAAGCTAGCTTAATTTTCTATATGTGACAAAATTTGAGATAGAAATAGATACGATAAATCATCCAAGTAATCCAATATATCCAAAACTGCATGATGCCACGCATTACGTTTCATTTATAAGCCTTTACTCAATGAGTACCAAAGATCAGTTTAGAATGATCATCTTAACTGGCTGATAAACTTGACATGTCCGCACAAAATTGTCCGTAACTTTTGATTTAGAGGTCAGAATTACACCAATCCAATGCCCACGTTAATCTAGCTCAATTTTCTATATTGTGAAAAAATTTGAGACCGAAATAGATACGACAAAGCGTCCAAGTAATCCAATCTATCCAAAATTACGTGATGCAATGCATTATGTTTCTTTGATAAGCCTTTACTCAACTAGCATCAATGATCAGTTTAGAATGATCATTTTAACTACATGTCCACACTAAATCGTCCGTTACTTTTGATTTAGAGCTCGGAATGACACGATTCCAATGTCCACAGTAAACTAGCTCAATGTTCTATATTGTGACAAAATTTGAGACATAAATAGATATGACAAAGCGTCCAAGTAATCCAATCTATCTAAAACAATGTTATGTCATGCATTATGCTTTATTTATAAGCTTTTACTCAATGAGAACCAATGAACAGGTTAGACTTATCATTTTAACTTGCCGATCCCCTTGACATGTCTACACTAAATCGTTCATAATTTTCTACTATAGCTCATAATGACACGAATCCAACGCACATATTAAGCTAGCTAAATATTCTATATTGTGACAAAATTTGAGATAGAAATAGATACAATAAAGCGTCCAAGTAATCCAATCTATCCAAAACTGCGTGATGCCTTGCATTATAATTCATTTATAAGCCTTTACTCAATGAGCACCAATGATGAGTTTAGAATGATCATTTTAACTGGCCGATCAACTTGACATTTCCGCACTAAATAGTCCGTAACTCTTGATTTTGAGCTCGGAATGACACGAATCCTGTGCCCACGTTACGCTAGCTCAATTTCCTATATAGTAACTAAATTTGAGACAAAAATAGATATGACAAAGAGTCTAAGTAATCCAATCTATCCAAAACTGTGTGATGCCATACATTATGCTTCACTAATAAGCCTTTACTCGAGGAGCACCAATGATCAGTTTAGAACGATCATTTTAACTAGCCGATCAACTTGATATGTCTGCACTAAATCATTCATAACTTTTGATTTAAGCTCAGAATGAAAAGAGTACAATACCTACGTTAAGCTAGCTAAATCTTCTATATTATGACAAAATTTGAGATAGAAATATATACGACAAAGCATCCAGGTAATCCAATCTTTCCAAAATTGCGTTATGCAATGCATTATGCTTCATTTAGAGCATAGAATGACATGTATTCAATGCCCACGTTAAGCTAGCTCAGTTTTTTATATTGTGACAAAATTTGTGACAAGAATCGATACGCCAAAGCGTACAAGTATTCCAATCCATCCAAAACTACGTGATGCAATGCATTATGCTTCTTTTATAAGCCTTTACTCAATTAGCACCAATGATCAGTTTACAATGATCATTTTAACTGACCGATTACCTTGACATATCCGCACTAAATCGTACGTAACTTTTGATTTAGATCTCGGAATGCCATGAATCCAATGCCCACATTAAGCTTGCTCAATTTTCTATATTGTGACAAAATGTAAGACAGAAATATATAGGACAAAGCGTCAAAATAATCTAATTTATCCAAAACTACGCGAAGCAATATATTATGCTTCTTTTATAAGCCTTTACTCCATTAGCACCAATGATCACTTTAGAATGATCATCTTAACTGACAGATCAACTTGACATATCCGCTCTAAATCGCCCGTAACTTTTGATTTAGAGCTCAGAATTACACAAATCCAATGCCCACGTTACGCTAGCTCAATTTCCTATATAGTGATAAAATTTGAGGCAGAAACAGATTCCAAAAAGCGTTCAAGAAATCCAATCTATCCAAAATTGCGTGATGCCATGCATTTTTTTTCACTAATAAGCCTTTACACGCGGAGCACCAATGATCAGTTTAGAACGATCATTTTATCAAGCCGATCAACTTGACATGTCTGCACTAAATCATCCATAACTTTTGATTTAAGCTCAGAACGAAAAGAATACAATGCCTACGTTAAGCTAGCTAAATCTTCTATACTTTGACAAAATTTGAGACAGAAATATATACGACAAGCATCCAAGTAATCCAATCTTTCCAAAATTGCGTGAGGCAATGCATTATGCTTCATTTATAAGCCTTTACTCAATGAGAAACAATGATCATTTTAATTGGCCGATCAACTTTACATGTCAGCACTAAATCATCCCTAACTTTTGATTTAGAGCTCAGAATGACATGAATCCAATGCCCATGTTATGGTAGCTCAATTTTTTAAATTGTGACAAAATTTGAGACAAAAATAGACTTGACAATGCATCCAAGTAATGCAATCTATCTAAAACTGTGTGATGACATGCATTATGGTTTATTTATAGGCTTTTACTCAATGAGAACCAATGATTTTTTTAGAGTGATCATTTTAACTGGCCGATCAACTTCACATGTCTGCTGTAAATCGTTCGTAACGTTTGATTTATAGCTCCGAATGATACGAATCCAATGCCCCCATTGAGATACGACAAAGCGTCCAAGTAATCCAATCTATCCTAAACTGCATGATGCCATGCATTATGCTTCATTTGTAAGCCTTTACTCGATTAGCACAAATTATCAGTTTAGACTGATCATTTAACTGGGCGATCAACTTGACATGCCTGCACTAAATCATTCATAACTTTTGATTTATAGATCACAATGATATGAATGTAATGCCCCCATTAAGCTAGGTCGATTTTCCATATTGTGACAAACTTTTATAAAGAAATAGATACGACAAAGCATCCAAGTAATCCTTTCTATCTAAAACAGCGTGGTGCCATGCATTATGCTTTATTTATAAGCCTTTACACAATCAGAACCAATGATCAGTTTAACTGGCCGATCAACTTGACATGTTTGCATTAAATTGTTAGTAACTTTTGATTTATAGCTCAGAATGATACGAATCCAATGCCCACGTTAAGCTACCTCAATTTTCTACATTGTGACAAAATTTGATACAAAAATAGATAAGACGAAGCGTCCAAGTAATGCAATCTTTCCAAAACTGTGTGATGCCATGCATTGTGTTTCATATATAAGGCTTTACTTAATGAGAACCATTGATCAGTTTAGAATTATCATCTTAATTGGCTGATAAACTTTACATGTCTACACTAAACCGTCCGTAACTTTTGATTTAGAACTAAAAATGACACTAATCCAATACCCACGTTAAGCTAGCTCAGCTTTCTATATTGTGATAAAATTTGAGGAATAAATAGATACTATAAACCGTCCAAGTAATCCAGTCTATCTAAAATAGTGTGATGCCACATGCAGTATGCTTTATTTATAAGTCTTTACTCAATGAAAACAAATGATCAGTTTAGAATGATCATTTTAACTGGCCGATCAACTTGACATGTCTGCACTAAATCGTTTGTAACTTTTGATCTCAAAATGACACGAATCGAATGCCCACATTAAGCTAGCTCAATTTCCTACATAGTGACGAAATTTGAGGCAGAAACAGATACCAAAAAACGTTCAAGTAATCCAAGTTATCCGAAACTGCGTGATACCATGCATTATGCTTCATTAATAAGCCTTTACTCATGGAGCACCAATGATCAATTTAGAATGATCATTTTAATTGGCCGATCAACTTGACATGTCTGCCCTAAATCGTCCGTAACTTTTGATTTAAGCTCAGAATGAAAAGAATACAATGCCTATGTTAACCTAGCTCAATCTTCTATATTGTGACAAAATTTGAGACAGAAATAGATAAAACAAAACGTCTAACTAATCCAATCTTTTCAAAATTGCGTGATGCAATGCATTATGCTTCAGTTTAGAGTGATTATTTATAAGCATTTACTCAATGAGCACCAATGATTAGTTTAGAGTGATTATTTTAACTGGCCGATCAACTTGACATGACCAAACTAAATCGTTTATAACTTTTGATTTATAGCTCAATATGACTCGAATCCAATGTCCACGTTAAGCTAGCTCAATTTTCTATATTGTGACAAAATTTAAGATAAAAATAGATTCGACCAATCATCCAAGTAATCCAGTCTATTCCTATCTGCGTGATTGCATGCTTTATGTTTCATTTATAAGCCTTTGCTCAATGAGCAGCAATTATCAGTTTAGAATTATCATATTAGCTAGCCGATCAACTTGACAAGTCCGGACTAAATCGTCTATATATTTTGCTTTATATTTCAGAATGACATGAATCCAATCCCCACGTTAAGCTAGCACAATTTTCTATATTGTTATAAAATTTCAGACTAAAATTGCCTCGACAAATCCTCCAAGTAATGAAATCTATCCAAAACTTTGTAATGTCATGCATTATGCTTCATTTATATGCCTTTACTCAATGAGAACCAGTGATCAGTTTAGAATAATCATTTTAACTAACCGATCAACTTGACACGTCTGCACTAAATCGTCCATAACTGTTGATTTATAACTCGTAATGACACGAATCCAATGTCCATGTTAAGCAAGCCTTGTTTTTATATTGTGACAAAATTTTAGATAGAATTAGAAACGAAATAGCGTCCATGTAATCCAATCTATCCAAACTGCGTGATACCATGCATTATGATTTATTAGCCTTTTCTCAATGAGCACCAATGACTACTTTAGAATGATCACTTTAACAGGCCAATCAACTTGACATTTCCGCACTAAATCGTCCGTAATTTTTGATTAAGAGCTCAGAATGACACGAATCCAATGTCCACGTTAAGCTATCTCAATTTTCAATATTCTGATAAATTTTAAGAGTAAAATTGTGTAATCAAATATATCCAAACTACGTAATATCATGCATTATGCTTCATTTATAAGCCTTTACTCTATGAGCACCAATGATCAGTTTAGAATGATCATTTTAAGTGGCAATCAACTTGATATGTTTGTACTAAATCGTATATAACTTTTGATTTATAGCTCAGAATGACTTGAATCCAATGTCCAGATTAAGCTAGCTTGGTTTGCTACATTTGGACAAAATTTGAGCAAGAATTAGATATGGCAAAGGGTCAATATAATCCAATCTATCCAAAACTACTTGTTGCCATGCTTTATGCTTCATTAATAAGCCTATACTTGAGGAGCACCAATGATCACTTTCGAATGATCATTTTAACTGGCTGATCAACTTGACATTTCTGCACTAAATCGTCTATAACTTTTGATTTAGAGCTCAAAATGACACAAATCTAATGTCCACGTTGAGCTAGCTCAATTTTCTATATTGTGACAAAATTTAAGATAGTAATAGATACGACAAAGTATTCAAGTATTCCAATCTATCTCAAACTACGTGATGCCAGGCATTATGCTTCATTTATTAGCTTTGCTCAATGAGCAGCAATGATCAGTGTAGAATGATCATTTTAAATGATCGATCAACTTGACATGTCCAAACTAAATCGTTTATAACATTTGATGCATAGCTCAGAATGATACAAATTCAATGTCCATGGTAAGCTAGATCAGTTTTCTATATTGTAATAAAATTTAAGATAGAAATAGATACGACAAAGCATCCAAGTAATCCAATCAATCCTAAACTGCGTGATGCCATACGTCATGCTTCATTTATAGGACTTTGTTCAATGAGCAACAATGATCAGTTTAGAATGATCATTTTAACTAGCCGATCAACTTGACCTGCCCGAACTAATTAAATCATCTATAACTTTTGATTTATAGCTCAGAATGATACGAATCCAATGTTCACCTTGAGCTAGCTCAATTTTCTATATCATGACAAAATTTAAGATAAAAATAGATACGACAAAGCATTCAAGTAATCCAATCTATTCCAAACTGCTTGATGCCATGCTTTATGCTTCATTAATAAGCCTTTACTCAATGAGCACCAATGATCACTTTCGAATAATCATTTTAACTGTCCGATCAACTTGACATTTTCGCACTAAATTGTCTGTAACTTTTAAGTTTGAGTTAATAATGACACAAGTCCAATGTCCACGTTAAGCTAGCTCAATTTTCTATATTGTGACAAAATTTAAGATAGAAATAGATACGACAAAGTATCCAAGTATTCCAATCTATCCCAAACTACGTGATGCCAAGCATTATGCTTCATTTATAAGCCTTTGCTCAATGAGCAGCAATGATCAGTTTAAAATGATCATTTTAACTGGTCGATCAACTTGACATTTCCGAACTAAATTGTCTATAACTTTTGATGTATAGCTCAGAATGATACGAATTCAATGTCCATCGTAAGCTAGCTCAATTATCTATATTGTGATAAAATTCAAAATAGAAATAGATACGACAAAGCATCCAAGTAATCCAATCTACCGCAAATTGCATGATGCCATGCATCATGTTTCATTTAACAGCCTTTGTTCAATGAGCAGCAATGATCAATTTAGAATGATCATATTAACTAGCCGATCAACTTGACATGTCTGTATTAAATCGTCTATAACTTTTGATTTATAGCTCAGAATGATACGAATCCAATGTTCAACTTGAGCTAGCTCAATTTTCTATATTGTGACAAAAGTTAAGATAAAAATAGATATGACAAATCATTCAAGTAATCCAATCTATCCCAAACTGCGTGATGCCATGCATCATGTTTCATTTATAAGCCTTTGTTCAACAAGCACCAATGATCAGTTTAGAATGATCATATTAACTAGCCGAGCAACTTGACATATCCGTATTAAATCGTCTATAACTTTTGATTTATAGCTCAGAATGATACAAATCCAATGTTCACCTTGAGCTAGCTCAGTTTTCTATATTGTGACAAAAGTTAAGATAAAAATAGATATGACAAATCATTCAAGTAATCCAATCTATCCGAAACTGCTTGATGCCATGTTTTATACTTCATTAATAAGCCTTTACTCAATGAGCAGCAATGATCAGTTTAGAATGATCATATTAACTAGCCGATCAAATTGACATGTATGAACCAAATCGTCTATAAGTTTTGATTTATAGCTCAGAATGACACGAATCCAATACCCACGTTAAGCTAAGTCAGTTTTCTATATTGTGATAAAATTTCACGCTAAAATTGCCTTGACAAGTTTTCCAAGTAACCAAATCCATCTAAAACTGTGTAATGTCATGCATTAGCTTCATTTATAAGCATTTACTCAATGAGCACCAATGATTAGTTTAGAATGGTTATTTTAATTGCCCGATCAACTTGACATGTATGCACTAAATCATCCATAACTTTCCATTTATAGCTCAGAATGACACAAATCTTAATTTCCACGTTAAGCTAGCTCATTTTCTATATTTTTACAAAATTTGTTGTACGAAATAGTGTCCGGGTAATCCAATCTATCAAAAACTACGTGATGTCATGCATTCTGCTTCATCAACAAGCCTTTACTCAATGAGCACCAATGATCACTTTAGAATGATCATTTTAACTGGCCCATCAATTTGACAAGTCCGCGTTAAATCGTACGTAACTTTTGATTAAGAGCTAAGAATGACACGAATCCAATACCCACATTGAACTAGCTCAATTTTATGTATTGTGATAAAATTTGATACTTAAATTGCCTCGAAAAATTCTTCAAGTAATCAAATCCATTCAAAACTTCGTAATGTCATGAATTATGCTTCATTTATACGCCTTTACTTAATGAGCACCAATCATCACTTTAGAATAATCATTTTAAGTGCCCGATCAACATGATATGTCTGCAATAAATCATTTATAACTTTTAATTTATAGCTCAGAATGACACAAATCCCAATGCCCATGTTAAGCTAGCTTTGTTTTCTATAATGTGACAA
This sequence comes from Pugionium dolabratum, assembly GCA_018901945.1. Taxonomy (NCBI): domain Eukaryota; kingdom Viridiplantae; phylum Streptophyta; class Magnoliopsida; order Brassicales; family Brassicaceae; genus Pugionium; species Pugionium dolabratum. The sequence continues at coordinate 1,120,711 of JAEVFF010000089.1, read as the reverse complement.
AAATTTTAGATAGAATTAGAAATGAAATAGTGTCCTTGTAATCCAATCTATCCAAAACTGTGTGATTCCATGCATTATGCTTCATTATTAAGCCTTTACTCAATGAGCACCAATGACCACTTTAGAATGGTCATTTAAACTGGCCGATCAACTTGACATGTCCGCACTAAATCGTCCGTAACGTTTGATTATGAGCCAGAATGACACGAATCCAATTTCCACGTTAATCTAGCTCAAGTGATAAAATTTAGGACTAAATTTGCTTGGACATATCCTTCAAGTAATCAAATCTATCCAAACTGCGTAATGTCATGCATTATGCTTCATTTATAAGCCTTTACTCTATGAGCACCAATGCTCAGTTTAGAATGATTATTTTAACTTGCGATCAACTTGACATGTTTGCACTAAATCATATATAACTTTTGATATATAGCCCAGAATGACTTGAATCCAATGTCCACGTTAAGCTAGCTCGATTTGCTATATTTTTACCAAATTTGAGCAAGAATTAGATATGACAACCCGTCAATATAATCCAATCTATCCATAACTGCGTGTTGCCATGTTTTATGCTTCATTAATAAGCTTTTACTCAATGAGCACCAATGATCACTTTAGAATGATCATTTTACATGGCCGATCAAGTTAATATGTCCGCACTAAATCATCTGTAACTTTTGATATAGAGCTCATAATGACACGAATCCAATGTCCACGTTAAGCTAGCACAATTTTCTATATTGTGAAAAAATTTAAGATAGAAATAGATACGACAAAGTATCCAAGTATTCCAATCTGTCCCAAACTGCGTGATACCATGCATCATGCGTCATCTCTAAGTCTTTGCTCAATGAGCAGCAATGATTAGTTTAGAATGATCATATTAACTAGACGATCAACTTGACATGTCTGAACTAAATCATCTATAAGTTTTGATTTATAGCTAAGAATAACACGAATCTAATGTTCACCTTGAGCTAACTCAGTTTTATATGTTGTGACAAAAATTATGAATGAAACAGATACGACAAAGTATTCAAGTAATCTAATTTATCCCAGACTGCTTGATGCCATGCATTATCTATAAGCCTTTACTGAATGAGCACCAATGATCACTTTAGAATGATCATTTTAACTGACCGATCAACTTGACATATCTACACTAAATCGTTTGTAACTTTTGATTTAGAGCTCTGAATGACACGAATCCAATGTCCACGTTGAGCTAGCTCAATTTTCTATATTGTGAAAAAATTTAAGACAGAAATAGATGCGACAAATCCAAGTATTCCAATTTATCCCAAACTACGTGATGTCATGCATTATACTTCATTTATAAGTCTTTGCTCAATGAGCAGCAGTGATCAGTGTAGAATGATCATTTTAACTGGTCGATCAAATTGACATGTACGAAGTAAATCGTCTATAACTTTTGATGTATAGCTCATAATGATACGAATTCAGTGTCCACGGTAAGCCAGCTGAATTTTCTATATTTTGGTAAAATTCAAGATAGAAATACATACGACAAAGCATCGAAGTAATCCAATTTATCCCAAACTGCGTGATGCGATGCATCATGCTTCATTTATAAGCCTTTGCTCAATGAGCAGCAATGTTCAGTTTATAATGATCATATTAACTAGCTGATCAACTTGACATGTACGAACTAAATCGTCTATAACTTTTGATTTATAGCTCAAAATGATACGAATCCAATGTTCACCTTGAGGTACCTCAATTTTCTATATTGTGATAAAATTTTAGACTAAAATTGCCTCGACAAATCCTCCAACTAATGAAATCTATCCAAAACTTTGTAATGTCACGCATTATGTTTCATTTATATGCCTTTACTCAATGAGCACCAAAGATCAGTTTAGAATGATCATTTTAACTGACCGATAACCTTGACATGTCTACACTAAATCGTCCATAACTTTTGATTTATAGCTCGGAATGACATGAATCCAATGTCCATGTTAAGCATTCTTTGTTTTTTATATTGTGACAAAATTTTAGATAGAATTAGAAATGAAATAGCCTCCATGTAATCCAATCTATCCAAAACTGCGTGATGCCATGCATTTTGCTTCGTTAATAAGCCATTACTCAATGAGCACCAATGACCACTTTAGAATGATCATTTTAACAGGGCGATCAACTTGACATTTTCGCACTAAATTGTCCGTAATTTTTTATTTAGAGCTCAGAATGACCCGAATCCAACGTAAAGCTAGCTCAATTTTCTTATTATGATCAAAATTTAAGACTAAAATTGCGTAATCAAATCTTTCCAATCTACGTACAATCATGCATTATGCATCATTTATAAGCCTTTACTCTATGTGCACCAATGATCAGTTTAGCATGATCATTTTAACTGGCGATCAACTTGACATGTATGCACTAAATCGTATATAACTTTTGATTTATAACTCAGAATGACTTGAATCCAATGTCCACGTTAAGCTAGCATGGTTTGCTATATTTTGACAAAATTTGAGCAAGAATTAGATATGACAAAGCGTCAATATAATCCATGCTTTATGATTCATTAGTCAGCCATTACTCAATGAGCACCAATGATCACATTAGAATGATCATTTTAACAAGCTGATCAACTTGACTTGTCCGCACTAAATCATCCGTAACTTTTGATCTAGAGCTTAGAATGACACGAATCCAATGTCCACATTGACCTAGCTCAATTTTCTATATTGTGACAAAATTTAAGATAGAAATAGATACAACAAAGTATCCAAGTATTCCAATCTGTCCCAAACTACGTGATGTCATGCATTATGCTTCATTTATAACCCTTTGCTTAATGAGCAGCAATGATCAGTTTACAATGATCATTTTAACGGGTCGATCAACTTGACATATCCGACATAAATCGTCTATAACTTTTGATGTATAGCTCAGAATGATACGAATTCAGTGTCCACGGTAAGCTAGCTCAATTTTCTATATTGTGATAAAATTCAAGGTAGAAATAGATATGACAAAGCATCCAAGTAATCCTATCTATCCCAATCTGCGTGATACCATGCATCATGCTTCATTTATAAGCCTTTGTTAAATGAGGCAGCAATGATCAGTTTAGAATGATCATATTAACTAGCCGATCAACTTGACATGTCCGAACTAAATCGTCTATAACTTTTGATTTATAGCTAGGAATGATACGAATCCAATGTTCACCTTGAGCTAGCTCAATTTTCTATATTGTGATAAAATTCAAGATAGAAATAGATACGACAAAGCATCGAAGTAATCCAATCTATCCCAAACTGCGTGATGCCAGACATCGTCCTTCATTTATAAGCCTTTGCTCAATGAGCAGCAAGGATCAGTTTATAATGATCATATCAACTAGCTGATCAACCTGACATGTCCGAACTAAATCGTCTATAACTTTTAATTGATAGCTCAGAATGATACGAATCCAATGCTCACCTTGAGGCACCTCAATTTTCTATATTGTGATAAAATTTCAGACTAAAATTGCCTCGACAAATCCTCCAAGTAATGAAATATATCCGAAACTTTGTAATGTCATGCATTATGCTTCATTTATATGCCTATACTCAATGAGTAGCAGTGACCAGTTTAAAATGATCATTTTAACTGACCGATAACCTTGACATGTCTGCACTAAATCGTCCATAACTTTTGATTTATAGCTCGGAATGACATGAATCCAATGTCCATGTTAAGCATATTTTGTTTTATATTGTGACAAAACTTTAGATAGAATTAGAAACGTAATAACATCCATGTAATCCAATCGATCCAAAACTGTGTGATGCCATGCATTATGCTTCATCAATAAGCCATTACTCAATGACCACCAATGACAACTTTAGAATGATCATTTTAACAGGGCGATAAACTTGACATTTTCGCACTAAATCGTCCGTAATTTTTGATTGAGAGCTCTGAATGACCCGAATCCAATGTCCACGTTAAGCTAGCTCAGTTTTCGTATTATGATAAAATATAAGACTAAAATTGCGTAATCAAATCTATCCAAACTACGTAATATCATGCAGTATGTATCATTTATAAGCCTTTACTCTATGTGCACCAATGATCATTTTAACTGGCGATCAACTTGACATGTATGCACTAAATCGTATATAACATTTGATTTATAACTCAGAATGACTTGAATCCAATGTCCGCGTTAAGCTAGCATGGTTTACTATATTTTGACAAAATTTGAGCAAGAATTTGATATGACAAAGCGTAAATATAATCCAATCTATCCAAAACTACGTGATGCCATGCTTTATGATTCATTAATAAGCCTTTACCCAATGAGCACCAATGATCACATTAGAATGATCATTTTAACTGGCCGATCAACTTCACATGTCCGCACTAAATACTCCGTAACTTTTGATTTAGAGCTTAGAATGACACGAATCCAATGTCCATGTTGAGCTAGCTATATTTTCTATATTGTGACAAAATTTAAGATAGAAATAGATACGACAAAGTATCCAAGTATTCCAATCTGTCCAAAACTACGTGATGCCATGCATTATGCTTCATTTATAACCCTTTGCTCAATGAGGAGCAATGATCAGTGTACAATGATCATTTTAATTGATCGATCAACTTGATATGTCCGAACTAAATCGTCTATAACTTTTGATGTATAGCTCAGAATGATACGAATTCAGTGTCCACGGTAAGCTAGCTCAACTTTCTATATTGTGATAAAATTCAAGATAGAAATAGATATGACAAAGCATCCAAATAATCCAATCTATCCCAAACTGCGTGATACCATGCATCATGCTTCATTTATAAGCCTTTGTTCAATGAGCAGCAATGATCAGTTTAGAATGATCATATTAACTAGCTGATCAACTTGACATATTCGAACTAAATCATCTATAACTTTTTATTTATAGCTCAGAATGATACAAATCCAATATTCACCTTGAGCTAGCTCAATTTTCTATATTGTGACAAAAGTTAAGATAAAAGTAGATACGACAAAGCATTCAAGTAATCCAATCTATCCCAAACTGCGTGATGCCATGCATCATGCTTCATTTATAAGCCTTTGCTCAATGAGTAGCAATGATCAGTTTAGAATGATCATATTAACTAGCTGATCAACTTGACAGGTCCGAACTAAATCGTCTTTAACTTTTGATTTATTGCTCTGAATGATATGAATCCAATGTTCACCTTGAGGTACCTAAATTTTCTATATTGTGATAAAATTTCAAACTAAAATTGCCTCAACAAATCCTCCAAGTAATGAAATCTATCCAAAACTTTGGAATGTCATGCATTATGCTTCATTTATATGCCTTTACTCATTGAGCACCAGTGATCAGTTTATAATGATCATTTTAACTGACCAATAACCTTGACATTTCTGATTTAAATCGTCCATAACTTTTGATTTACAGCTCTGAATGACATGAATCCAATATCCATGTTAAGCATACTTTGTTTTTTATATTGTGACAGAATTTTAGATTGAATTAGAAACGAAATAGCATCCATGTAATCCAATCTATCCAAAACTGTGTGATGCCATGCATTATGTTTCATTAATAAGCCATTACTCAATGAGCACCAATGACCACTTTAGAATGATTATTTTAACATGGCGATCAACTTCACATTTGCGCACTAAATCGTCCGTAATTTTTGATTTAGAGCTCAGAATGACCCGAATCTAATGTCCACGTTAAGCTAGCTCAATTTTCATATTATGTAAAATTTAAGACTAAAATTGCGTAATCAAATGTATCCAAACTACGTAATATCATGCATTATGCATCATTTATAAGCTTTTACTCTCTGTGCACCAGTGATCAGTTTAGAATGATCATTTTAATTGGCGATCAACTTGACATGTATGTACTAAATCGTATATAATGTTTGATTTATAACTCAGAATGACTTGAATCGAGTGTCCACGTTAAGCTAGCATGGTTTGCGATATTTTGACAAAATTTGAGCAAGAATTAGATATGACAAAGCGTTAATATAATCCAATCTATCCAAAACTACGTGATGCCTTGCTTTATGATTCATTAATAAGCCTTTACTCAATGACAACCAATGATCACATTAGAATGATCATTTTAACTGGCTGATCAACTTCACATGTCCACACTAAATCATCTGTAAATTTTGATCTAGAGCTTAAAATGACACAAATACAATGTCGACGTTGAGCTAGCTCAATTTTATATATTGTGACAAAATTTAAGATAGAAATAGATACGACAAGGTATCCATGTATTCCAATCGGTTCCAAACTACGTGATGCCATGCATTATGCTTCATTATAAGCCTTTGCTCAATGAGTAGCAATGATCAGTGTACAATAATCATTTTAACTGGTCGATCAACTTGACATGTCCGAACTAAATCGTCTATAACTTTTGATGTATAGCTCAAAATGATACGAATTCAGTGTCCACGGTAAGCAAGCTCAATTTTCTATATTGTGATAAAATTCAAGATAGAAATAGATATGACAAAGCATCCAAGTAATCTCACCTATCCCAAACTGCGTGATGCCATGCATCATGCTTCATTTATAAGCCTTTGTTCAATGAGCAGCAATGATCAGTTTAGAATGATCATATCAACTAGCCGATCAACTTGACATGTCCGACTAAATCGTCTATAAATTTTGATTTATAGCTCAGAAGGATACGAATCCAATATTCAGCTCGAGCTAGCTCAATTTTCTATATTGTGATAAAAGTTAAGATAAAAATAGATACGACAAAGCATTCAAGTAATCCAATCTATCCCAGACTGCGTGATGCCATGCATCATGCTTCATTTATAAGCCTTTGCTTAATGAGCAACAATGATCAGTTTAGAATGATCATATTAACTAGCTGATCAACTTGACATATCCGAACTAAATCGTCTATAACTTTTGGTTTATAGCTCAGAATGATACGAATCCAATCTTCACCTTGAGGTACCTAAATTTTCTATATTGTGATGAAATTTCAAACTAAAATTGCCTCGAAAAATCCTCCAAGTAATGAAATCTCTCCAAAACTTTGTAATGTCATGCATTATGCTTCATTTATATGCCTTACTCAATGAGTACCAGTGATCAGTTTATAATGATCATTTTAAAAGACCGATAACCTTGACATTTCTGCACTAAATCGTCCATAACTTTTGATTTTTAGCTCGGAATGACATGAATCGAATGTCCATGTTAAGCATACTTTGTTTTTTATATTGTGACAGAATTTTAGATTGAATTAGAAACGAAATAGCATCCACGTAATCCAATCTATCCAAAACTGTGTGATGCCATGCATTATGTTTCATTAATAAGCCATTACTCAATGAGCACCAATGACCAATTTAGAATGATTATTTTAACATGGCGATCAACTTCACATTTCCGCACTAAATCGTCCGTAATTTTTGATTTAGAGCTCAGAATGACCCGAATCCAATGTGCACGTTAAGCTAGCTCAATTTTCATATTATGATAAAATTTTAGGCTTAAATTGCGTAATCAAATCTATCCAAACTACGTAATATCATGCATTATACATCATTTATAAGCTTTTACTCTATGTGCACCAATGATCAGTTTAGAATAATCAGTTTAACTGGCGATCAACTTGACATGTATGCACTAAATCGTATATAATGTTTGATTTATAACTCAGAATGACTTGAATCCAATGTCCACGTTAAGCTAGCATGGTTTGCTATATTTTGACAAAATTTGAGCAAGAATTAGATATGACAAAGAGCCAATATAATCCAATCTATCCAAAACTACGTGATGCCTTGCTTTATGATTCATTAATAAGCCTTTACTCAAAGACCACCAATGATCACATTAGAATGATCATTTTAACTGCCGATCAACTTCACATGTCCGAACTAAATCATCCGTAAATTTTGATCTAGAGCTTAAAATGACACAAATCCAATGTCCACGTTGAGCTAGCTCAATTTTATATATTGTGACAAAATTTAAGATAGAAATAGATACGACAAAGTATCCAAGTATTCCAATCTATCCCAAACTGCGTGATGCCATGCATCATGCTTCATTTATAAGCCTTTGCTCAATGAGCAGCAATGATCAGTTTAGAATGATCATATTAACTAGCCGATCAACTTGACATGTCCTAACTAAATCGTCTATATCTTTTGATTTATAGCTCAAAATGATACAAATCCAATGTTCACCTTGAGCTAGCTCAATTTTCTATATTGTGACAAAAGTTAAGATAAAAATAGATACGACAAAGCATTCAAGTAAACCAATCTATCCCAAACTGCTTGATGACATGCTTTATACTTCATTAGTAAGCCTTTTCTCAATGAGCAGCAATGATCAGTTTAGAATGATCATATTTACTAGCCGATCAACTTGACATGTCCAAACTAAATCGTCTATAACTTTTGATTTATAGCTCAGAATGACACGAATCCAATACCCACGTTAAGCTAACTTAGTTTTCTATATTGTGATAAAATTTGACTCTAAAATTGCCTTGACAAGTTCACCAAGTAATAAAATCCATCCAAAACTGTGTAATGTCATGCATTATGCTTCATTTATAACCCTTTACTTAACGAGCACCAATGATCAGTTTAGAATGGTCATTTTAACTGCCCGATCAACTTGACATGTCTGCACTAAATTGTGCATAACTTTTCATTTATAGCTCAGAATGTTACAAATCCCAATTTCCACGTTAAGCTAGCTCATTTTCTATATTTTTACAAAATGTCAGACAGAATTAGATACGAAATAGCGTCCAGGTAATCCAATCAATCCAAAACTATGTGATGTCACGCATTATGCTTCATCAACAAGCCTTTACTCAATGAGCACCAATGATCACTTTAGAATGATCATTTTAGCTGGCCGATCAATTTGACATGTCTGCGCTAAATCGTACGTAACTTTTGTTTAAGAGCTAAGAATGACACGAATCAAATACCCACATTAAGATAGCTCCATTTTATTTATTGTGATAAAATTTCATACTAAAATTGCCTCGACAAATTCTCCAAGTAATCAAATCGAGCCAAAACTTTGTAATGTCATGAATTATGCTTCATTTATACGCCTTTACTTAATGAGCACCAATAATCACTTTAGAATGATCATTTTATGTGCCCGATCAACTTGACATGTCTGCAATAAATCTTTTAGAACTTTTGAGTTATAGCTCAGAATGACACAAATCCCAATGTCCATGTTAAGCTAGCTTTGTTTTCTATATTATGACAAAATTTTAGACAGAGTTAGAAACGAAGTAGTGTCCATGTAATCCAATCTATCCAAAACCGCGTAATTCCATGCATTATACTTTATTATTAAGCCTTTATTCAATGAGCACCAATGATCATTTAAATTGGCCGATCAACTTGACATGTCCGCACTAAATCGTCCGTAACGTTTGATTATGGGCTAGAATGACACGAACCCAATTTCCACGTTAATCTAGCTCAATTTTCTATATTGTGATAAAATTTAGGACTAAATTTGCTTGGGCATATCCTTCAAGTAACCAAATCTATCCAAACTGCGTAATGTCATGTATTATGCTTCATTTATAAGCCTTTAGTCTATGAGCACCAATGCTCAGTCTAAAATGATGATTTTAACTTGCGATCAACTTGACATATTTGCACTAAATCGTATATAACTTTTGATTTGTAGCCCACAATGACTTGAATCCAATGTCCACATTAAGCTAGTTCGATTTGCTATATTTTGACAAAATTTGAGCAAGAATTAGATATGACAACCCGTCAATATAATCCAATCTATCCAAAACTGCATGATGACATGTTTTATGCTTCATTAATAAGCCTTTACTCAATGAGCACCAATGATCACTTTAGAATGATCGTTTTACATGGCTGATCAAGTTAATATGTTTGCACTAAATCGTCTGTAACTTTTGATTTAGAGCTCAGAATGACACGAATCCAATGTCCACGTTAAGCTAGGACAATTTATGTTGTGAAAAAATTTAAGATAGAAATTGATACGACAAAGTATCTAAGTATTCCAATCTGTCCCAAACTGCATGATGACATGTTTTATGCTTCATTAATAAGCCTTTACTCAATGAGCACCAATGATCACTTTAGAATGATCATTTTACATGGCTGATCAAGTTAATATGTTTGCACTAAATCGTCTGTAACATTTGATTTAGAGCTCAGAATGACACGAATCCAATGTCCACGTTAAGCTAGGACAATTTATGTTGTGAAAAAATTTAAGATAGAAATTGATACGACAAAGTATCCAAGTATTCCAATCTGTCCCAAACTCCGTGATGCCATGCATCATGCGTCATCTCTAAGCCTTTGCTCAATGAGCAGCAACGATTAGTTTAGAATGATCATATTAACTAGACGATCAACTTGACATTTCTGAACTAAATCATCTACAACTTTTGAGTTATAGGTCAGAATAACACGAATCCAATGTTCACCTTGAGGTAACTCAATTTTCTATGTTATGAAAAAATTTATGATTGAAATAGATACGACAAAGCATTAAAGTAATACAATCTATCACAAACTGCTTGATGCCATGCATTATGCTTCATCTATACGCCATTAGTCAATGAGCACCAATGATCACTTTAGAATGATCATTTTAACTGAACGATCAACTTGACATGTCCCCACTAAATTATTTGTAACTTTTAATTTAGAGCTCAGAATGACATGAATCCAATGTCCACGTTGAGCTAGCTCCATTTTCTATATTGTGACAAAATTTAAGATAGAAATAGATACGAAAAAGTATCCAAGTATTCAATCTATCCCAAACTACGTGATGCCATGCATTACGCTTCACTTATAAGTCTTTTCTCAATGAGCAGCAATGATCAGTGTAAAATAATCATTTTAGCTTGTTGATCAAATTGACCTGTCCGAACTAAATCGTCAATAACTTTTGATTGATAGATCATAATGATATGAACTCAGTGTCCACGGTAAGCTAGCTCAATTTTCTATATTTTGATAAAATTCAAGACAGAAATAGATACGACAAAGCATCCAAGTAATCCAATCTATCCCAAACTGTATGATGCCATGAATCATGCTTCATTTTTAAGCCTTTGCTCAATGAGCAACAATGATCAGTTTAGAATGATCATATTAACTAGCTGATCAACTTGACATGTCCGAACTAAATCGTCTATAACTTTTGATTTATAGCTCAGAATGATACGAATTCAATGTTCACCTTGAGGTACCTCAATTTTCTATATAGTGATAAAATTTCAGACTCAAATTGCCTCGACAAATCCTCCAAGTAATGAAATCTATCGAAAACTTTGTAATGTCATGCATTATGCTTCATTTATATGCCTTTACTCAATGAGCAACAGTAATCAGTTTAGAATGATTATTTTAACTGACCGATAACCTTCACATGTCTGCACTAAATCGTCCATAACTTTGATTTATAGCTCGGAATGACATGAATCCAATGTCCATGTTAAGCATACTTTGTTTTTTATATTGTTATAAAATTTTAGATAGAATTAGAAATGAAATAGCATCCATGTAATCCAATCTATCCAAAACTACGTGATGCCATGCACTATGCTTCATTAATAAGCCATTACTCAATGAGCACCAATGACCACTTTAGAATGATCATTTAACATGGCGATCAACTTGACATTTCCGCACTAAATCGTCCGTAATTTTTTATTTAGAGCTCAGAATGACCCGAATCCAATGTCCACGTTAAGCTAGCTCAATTTTCGTATTATGAAAAAATTTAAGACCAAAATTGCGTAATCAAATCTATCCAAACTACGTAGTATCATGCATTGTGCATCATTTATAAGTCTTTACTCTATGTGCACCAATGATCAATTTAGAATGATCATTTTAACTGTATGCACTAAATCATATATAACGTTTGATTTATAACTCAGAATGACTTGAATCCAATGTCCACGTTAAGCTAGCATGGTTTGCTATATTTTGACAAAATTTGATCAAGAATTAGATATGAAAAAGCGTCAATATAATCCAATCTATCAAAAACTACGTGATGCCATGCTTTATGATTCATTAATAAGCCTTTACTGAATGAGCACCAATGATCACATTAGAATGATCATTTCAACTGGCCGATCAACTTCACATGTCCGCAATAAATCGTCCATAACTTTTGATTTAGAGCTTAGAATGACAGGAATCCCATGTCCACGTTGAGCTAGCTCAATTTTCTATATTGTGACAAAAGATTAGATAGAAATAGATACGACAAAGTATCCAAGTATTCCAATCTGTCCCGAACTACATGATCCCAAGCATCAATTTGACATGTTTGCACTAAATCGTATATAACTTTTCATATATAGCCCAGAATGACTTGAATCCAATGTCCACGTTAAGCTAGCTCGGTTTGCGATATTTTGACAAAATTTGAGCAAGAATTAGATATGACAACCCGTCAATATAATGCAATCTATCCAAACTGCGTGATGCCATATTTTATGCTTCATTAATAAGCCTTTACTCAATGAGCACCAATGATCCCTTTAGAATGATCATTTTACATGGCCGATCAGGTTAATATGTCCGCACTAAATCGTCTGTAACTTTTGATTTAGAGCTCAGAATGACACGAATCCAATGTCCACGTTAAGCTAGCACAATTTTCTATATTGTGAAAAAATTCAAGATAGAAATAGATACGATAAAGTATCCAAGTATTCCAATCTGTCCACAAACTGCGTGATGCCATGCATCATGCGTCAACTCTAGGCCTTTTCTCAATGAGCAGCAATGATTAGTTTAGAAGGATCATGTTAACTAGACGATCAACTTGACATGTCCGAACTAAATCATCTATAACTTTTGATTTACAGCTCAGAATAAAACGAATCCAATGTTCACATAAGGTAACTCAATTTTCTATGTTGTGACAAAATTTATGATTGAAATAGATACAACAAAGCATTCAAGTAATCCAATCTATCCCAAACTGCTTGATGCCATGCATTATGCTTCATGTATAAGACTTTACTCAATGAGCAACAATGATCACTTTAGAATGACCATTTTAACAAGGCAATCAACTTGACATTTCCGCACTAAATCGTCCGTAAATTTTGATTTAGAGCTCAGAATGACCCCAATCCAGTGTCCACGTTAAGCTAGCTCAATTTTCTATATTATGATAAAATTTAAGACTAAAATTGCGTAATAAAATCTATCCAAACTACGTAATATCATGCATTATGCTTCATTTATCAGCCTTTACTCTATGTGCACCAATGATCAGTTTAAAATGATCATTTTAACAGGCGATCAACTTGACATGTATGCGCTAAATCATATATAACGTTTGATTTATAACTCAGAATGACTTGAATCCAATGTACACGTTAAGCTAGCATGGTTTGCTATATTTTGACAAAATTAGAGCAAGAATTAGACATGACAAAGCGTAATTATAATCCAATCTATCCAAAACTACATGATGCCATGCTTTATGATTCATTAATAAGGCTTTACTCAATAAGCACCAATGATCACATTAGAATGATCATTTTAACTGGCCGATCAACTTCACATGTCCGCACTAAATCGTCTGTAACTTTTGATTTAGAGCTTAGAATGACACGAATCCAATGTCCATGTTGAGCTAGCTCAATTTTCTATATTGTGACAAAATTTAAGATAGAAATAGATACGACAAAGAATCCAAGTATTCCAATCTGTCTCAAACTACATGATGCCATGCATTATGCTGCATTTATAAGCCTTTGCTCAATGAGCAACAATGATCAGTGTAGAATGATCATTTTAACAGTTCGATCAACTTGACATGTCCAAAATAAATCGTGTATAACTTTTGATGTATAGCTCCGAATGATACGAATTCAATGTCCATGCTAGGGTAGCTCAATTTTCTATATTGTTATAAAATTCAAGATAGAAATAGATTAACAAAGCATCCAAGTAATCCAATCTATCCCAAACTGCGTGATGCCATGCATCATGCTTCATTTTTATAAGCCTTTGTTCAATGAGCAGCAATGATTAGTTTAGAATGATCATATTAACTAGCCGATCAACTTTACATGTCCGAACTAAATCGTCTATAACTTTTGATTTATTGCTCAGAATGATACGAATCCAATGTTCACCTTGAGCTAGCTCAATTTTCTATATTGTGACAAAAGTTAAGATAAAAATAGATACGAAAAATCATTCAAGTAATCCAATCTATCCCAAACTGCTTGATGCCATTCTTTATGCTTCATTAATAAGCCTTTACTCAATGAGCAGCAATGATCAGTTTAGAATGATTATATTAATTAGCCGATCAACTTGAAATGTCCGAACTAAATCGTCTATAACTTTTGATTTATAGCTCAGAATGACACGAATCCAATACCCACGTTAAGCTAACTCAGTTTTCTATATTGTGATAAAATTTCACACTAAAATTTCCTTGACAAGTTCTCCACGTAATCAAATCCATCAAAAACTGTGTAATGTCATGCATTATGCTTCATTGATAAGCCTTTACTCATTGAGCACCAATGATAAGTTGAGAATGGTTATTTTAACTGCCCGATCAACTTGACATGCCTGCACTAACGTCCATAACTTTTCATTTATAGCTCAGAATGACAAATCCCAATTTCCACGTTAAGGTAGCTCATTTTCTATATTTTTACAAAATGTTAGATAGAATTAGATATGAAATAGCGTTAAGGTAATCGAATGTATCCAAAAATACGTGATATCATGCATTATGCTTCATTAATAAGCCTTTACTCAATGACCACCAATGATCACTTTAGAATAGTCATTTTAAATGGCCGATCAATTTGACATTTCCGCGCTAAATCGTACGTAACTTTTGATTAAGAACTCAGAATGACACGAATCCAATACCCACATTAAGCTAGCTCAATTTTATATATTGTGATCAAATTTCAAACTAAAATTGCCTCGACAATTCTCCAAGTAATCAAATCCATCCAAAACTTTTTAATGTCATGAATTATGCTTCATTTATACGCCTTTACTTAATGAGCACCAATCATCAGTTTAGGATGATCATTTTAAGTGCCTGATCAACTTGACATGTCTGCAATAAATCGTTTATAACTTTTGATTTATAGCTCAGAATGACACAAATCCAAATGTCCACGTTAAGCTAGCTTTGTTTTCTATATTGTGATAAAATTTTAGACAGAATTAGAAATGAAATAGCGTCCATGTAATCCAATCAATCCAAAACTGCGTGATTCCATGCATTATGCTTCATTATTAAGCCTTTACTCAATGAGCACATATGATTACTTTAGAATGATCATTTAAAATGGCCGATCAACTTGACATGTCCGCACTAAATCATCTGTAACGTTTGATTAATAGCTAGAATGACACGAATCCAATGTCCACGTTAACCTAGCTCAATTTTCTATATTGTGATAAAATTTAAGATAGAAATAGATATGACAAAGTATCCAAGTATTACAATCTGGACCAAACTGCGTGATGCCATGCATCATGCGTTATCTCAAAGCCTTTGCTCAATGAGGAGCAATGATTAGTTTAGAATGATCATATTACTACACGATCAACTTGACATGTCTGAACTAAATCATCTATAACTTTTGATTTATAGCTCAGAATAACACGACTCCAATGTTCACCTTGAGCTAACTCAATTTTCTATATTCTGACAAAATTTATGATAGAAATAGATACGACAAAGCATTCAAGTTATCAAATCTATCCCAAACTCCTTGATGCCACGCATTATGCTTTATCTATAAGCCTTTGCCCAACGAGCTGCAGTGATCACTTTAGAATAATCATAATAACTAGCTGATCGACTTAGCATGTCCGAACTAAATCATCTATAACTTTTGAATTATAGCTCAGAACGACACTAATCCAATACCCATGTTAAGCTAGCTCAATTTTCTATATTTTGATAAAATTTCAAACTAAAATTGCCTCAACAAATTCTCCCAGCTATTAAATCCATCCAAAAATGTGTTATGTCATGTATTATGATTCATTTATAAGCCTTTACTCAATGAGCACCAATGATCAGTTTAGAATGATCATTTTAACTGTTCGATCAACTTGACATCTCTGCACTAAATCGTCCATATTGTCACAAAATTTTAGACAGAATTAGATACGAAGTAGCGTCCGTATAATCCAATCTATCAAAAACTGGGTGATGCCATTCATTATGCTTCATTTAAAAGTCTTTATTCAATGAGCACCAATGATCACTTTAGAATTATCATTTTAACTGGCCGATCAACTTGAAATTTCCACACTAAATCGTCTGTAACTTTTGATTAAGAGCTCTGAATGACACGAATCCAATACCGAAGTTAAACTAGGTCAATTTTCTATATTGTGATAAAATTTCAGACTAAAATTGCATCGATAAATTCTCCAAGTAATCAAATCCATCCAAAACTGTGTAAGTTCATGCATAAGGCTTCATTTATTAGCCTTTACTCAATAAGCACCAATGATCACTTTAGAATGACTATTTTAATTGTCCGATCAACTTGACATGTCTACAGTCAATCATCCATAACTTTTGATTTATAGCTCAGAATGACACGAATTCCAATGTCCACATTAGGCTAGCTCAGTTTTCTATATTTTGACAAAATTTCAGACAGAATTAGATAGGAAATAGGGACAATGTAATCCAATCTATCCAAAGCTGTGTGATGCCATGCATTATGCTTCATTAATTAGCCTTTACTCAATGAGATCCAATGATCACTTTAGAATGATCATTTTTACTTGCAGATGAACTTGACATGTCCGAACAAAATCGTCTATAACTTTTGATTTATAGCTCACAATGATACGAATCCAATGTCCAGGTTAAACTAGCTCAATTTTTTGTATTGTGACAAAATTTAAGATATAAATAGATACGACAAAGCATTCAAGTAATCCAATCTATCCCAAACTGCGTGATGCCATGCATTATGCTTCATTTATAAGACTTTGCTCAACGAGCAGCAATGATCAGTTTCGAATGATGAGTTTAGAATGATACTATTAACTAGCCAATACACTTGACATGTACGAACTAAATCGTCTATAGCTTTTGATTTATAGTTAGAATGACACGAATCCAATCCCCACGTTAAGCTATCTCAATTTTCTATATTGTGATAAAATTTCAAACGGAAATTGCCTCGACAAGTCCTCCAAGTAATCAAATATATCCAAATCAGTGTAATGTTATGCATTATGCTTTATTTATAAGACTTTTCTCAATGAGCCCCAATGATCAGTTTAGAATTACCATTTTAATTGCCCGATCAACTTGACATGTGTGCACTAAATCATCATTAACTTTTTGATTTATAGCTCAGAATGACACAAATCCAATGTCCACCTTAAGCTAGCTCAATTATCTATATTATGACAAAATTTAAGATAGAAATAGATACGACAACGCATTCAAGTAATCCAATCTATCCCGAACTGCGTGAAGCCATGTGTTATGCTTCATTTATAAGGCTTTGCTCAACGAGCAACAATGATCAGTTTAGAATGATCACATTAACTAGATGATAACCTTGACATGTCCAAACTAAATCATATATAACTTTTGATTTATAGCTTAGAATGACGTGAATCCAATCACCACGTTAAGCTAGCTCAATTTTCTATATTATGATAAAATTTCAGACTAAAATTGCCTTGACAAATCCTCCAAGTAATCAAATCCATCCAAAATTTTGTAATGCCATGCATTATGCTTCATTTATAAGCCTTTACTCAATGAGCACCAATGATCAGTTTAAAATGATCATTTTTACTGCCCTATTAACTTGGCATGTGTGCAATAAATCGTCCATAACTTTTTATTTATACCTTAGAATGACACAAATCCAATGTCTACGTTAAGCTAGCTCACTTTTCTATATTGTGACAAAATTACAGAAAGAATTAGATCCGAAATAGCATCCATGTAATCCAATCTATCAAAACCGCATGATGGCATGCATTATGCTTCATTAATAAGCATTTACTCAATGAGCACCAATGATCACTTTAGAATGATCATTTTAACTGGCCGATCAACTTGACATGTCCGCACTAAATCATCTATAAATTTTGATTTAGAGCTCAAAATGACACAAGTCCAATGTCCACATTAAGTTAGCTCAGTTTTCTTTGTTGTTACAAAATTTAAGATAGAAATAGATACGACAAAGTGTCCAAGTAATCCAATCTGTACCAAACTGCGTGATGCCATTCATTATGATTCATTTATTAGCCTTTGCTAAATGAGCGGCAATGATCATTTTTACTGGCAGATCAATTTGACATGTCTGAACTAAATCGTCTATAACTTTTGATTTATAGCTCACAGTGATACTAATCCAATGCCCAAGTTAATCTAGCTCAATTTTCTATATTTTGACAACATTAAAGATAAAAATAGATACAACAAAGCATACAACAAAACTGGGTGATGCCATGCATCATGCTTCATTTATAAGCTTTTGCTCGATGAGAAGCAATAATCAGTTTAGAATGATCATATTAACTAGCCGATCAACTTGACATGTCCAAACTAAATCATCTATAACTTTTAATTTATAGCTCAGAATGACACGAGTCCAATGTCCAACTTAAGCTAACTCAATTTTATATATTGTGAAAAACATTTAAGACAGAAATAGATACGACAAAGCATTCAAATAATCCAATCTATCCCAAACTGCGTGATGCCATGCGTGATGCCATGCGTGATGCCATGCATTATGCTCCATTTATAAGCGTTTGCTCAACGAGCAGCAATGATCAATTTAGACTGATCAGTTTAGAATGATCATAATAACAACACGATCAACTTGACATGTACGAACTAAATCATCTATAACTTTTGATTTATAGCTCAGAATGACACAAATCCAATCCCCATGTTAAGCTAGCTCAATTTTCTATATTGTAATAAACTTTCAGTATAAAATTACCTTGACAAGTCCTCCAAGTAATCCAATCAATCCAAAACTATGTAATGTCATGCATTATGCTTCATTTATAAGTCTTTACTCAATGAGCACCAATGATCATTTTCACTGCCCGATAAACTTGACATGTCTGCACTAAATCGTCCATAACATTTATTTTATAGCTCAGAATGACATGAATCGAATGTCCACGTTAAGTTAGATCAGTTTCAATATTGTGAAAAAATTTCAGAAAGAATTAGATACGAAATAGCTTCCATGTAATGCTATCTATCCTAAACTGTGTGATGCCATGCATTATGGTTCATTAATAAGCCTATACTCAACGAGCAACAATGATCAGTTTAGAATGATCATAATAACTAGCCGATCAACTTGACATGTCCGAACTAAATCATCTATAACTTTTGATTTATAGCTCAGAATGACATGAATCCAGTTAATCTAGCTCAATATTTGATATTGTGATCAAATTTCATACTAAAGTTGCCTCGACAAATCCTTCAAGTAATCAAATCCATCCAAAACTGTGTAATGTCATGCATTATGTTTCATTTATAAGCCTTTACTCAATGAGCAGCAATGTTCAGTTTAGAATGATCATTTTGACTGCCCGATCAACTTGACATGTCCGCACAAAATTGTATGTAACTTTTGATGTACAACTCAAAATGACACAGGTCCAATGTCCACGTTAAGTTATCTCAATTTTCTATGTTGTTACAAAATTTAAGATAGAAATGGATACGACAAAGTATCCAAGTAATACAATCTGTCCCAAACTGCGTGATGCCATTCATTATGATTCATTTATAAGCCTTTGCTGAATGAGCGGCAATGATCAGTTTAGAATGATCATTTTTACTGGCAGATCAACTTAACATGTCTGAACTAAATCGTCTAAAACTTTTGATTTATAGCTCACAATGATACGAATCCAATGTCCTGGTTAAGCTAACTCAATTTTCTATATTGTGACAAAATTTAAGACAGAAACAGATATGACAAAGCATCCAAATAATCCAATCTATGCCAAACTGCGTGCTGCCATGCATCATGCTTCATTTTTAAGCCTTTGCTCAATGAGAAGCAATAATCAGTTTAGAATGATCATATTCACTAGCCGATCAACTTGACATGTCCGAACTAAATCGTCTATAACTTTTGATTTATAGATCAGAATGACATGAGTCCAATGTCCACCTTAAGCTAGCTCAAGTTTTCATATTGTGACAAAAGTTAAGATAGAAGTAGATACAACAAAGCATTCAAGTAATCCAATCTATCCTAAACTGTGTGATGCCATGCATTATGCTTCATTTATAATAAACTGCGTGGTGCCATGCACTTTGCTCAACGAGTAGCAATGATCACTTTAGAATGATCAGTTTAGAATGATCATATTAACCAGCAGATCAACTTGACATGTACGAACTAAATCGTTTATAACTTTTGATTAAGAGCTCAAAATGACACAAATCCAATACCCACATTAAGCTAGCTCAATTTTCTATATTGTGATAAAATTTAAGACTAAAATTGCTTGGACATATTCTTCAAGTAATCAAATCAATCCAAACTGCGTAATGTCATGCATTATGCTTCATATATAAGCCATTTCTCTATGAACACCAATGATTAGTTTAGAATGATATTTTAACTGGCCGATTAACAAGACTTGTTTGCACTAAATCATCTATAACTTTTGATTTATAGCTCGAATGACATGAATCCAATGTCCACGTTAATCTAGCTCAGTTTTCTATATTGTGACAAAATTTGAGCAAGAATCAGATTCGACAAAGCGTCCATGTAATCCAATCTATCCAAAACCGTGTGATGCCATGCTTTATGCTTCATTAATAAGACTTTACTCAATGAGCACCAATGATCACTTTAGAATGATCATTTTAAGTGGCCGATCAACTCGACATGTCCACACTAAATCATCTGTAACTTTTGATTTAGAGCTCAGAATGACACGTAGCCAATGTCCATGTTAAACTAGCTCAATTTTATATATTGTGATAAAATTAAAGATAGAAATAGATACGCCAAAGTATCAAAGTAATCCAATATGTGCCAAATTGCATGATGCCATGCATTATGCTTCATTTATAAGTCTTTGCTCAATGAGCAGCAATGATCAGTTTGCAATGATCATTTTAACTGGCTGATAAACTTGACATGTCCGAATTAAATCATCTATAACTTTCAATTTATAGCTCAGAATGACACGAGTCCAATGTCCACCTTGAGCTAGCTCAATTTTCTATATTGTGACAAAATTTAAGATAGAAATAGATATGAAAAAAGTATTCAAGTAATCCATTCTATCCCAAACTGTGTGATGCCATGTATTATGCTTCATTTATAAGCATTTGCTCAATGAGGAGCAATGATCAGTTTATAATGATCATATTAACTAGCCAATCCCCACGTTAAGTTAAGAATGATCATATTAACTTTACATGTACGAACTAAATCATCTATAACTTTTGATTAAAGCTCAGAATGACACGAATCCAATCCCCACGTTAAGCTAACTCAATTTTCTATATTGTGATAAAATTTCAGACTAAAATTGCCTCCACAAGTCCTCCAAGTAATCAAATCTATCCAAACACAGTGTAATTTCAGGCATTACGCATCGTTTATAACCCTTTACTCAATGAGAACCAATGATCAGTTCACAATGATTATTTTAGCTGGCCGATCAATTTGACATGTCTGCACAAAATCGTTCATAACTTTTGATTTATAGCTCAGAATGATTCGAATCTAATGTCCATGCTAAGCTAGCTTGGTTTTTTATATTGTGACAAAATTTGAAACAGAATTAGATACGACAAAGCGTCCATGTAGTCCAATCTATCCAAAAATGTGTGATGTCATGCATTATGCTTCATTAATAAGCCTTTACTCAATGAACACCGATGATCACTTTAGAATGATCATTTTAACTGGCCAATCAACTTGACATGTCCGAACTAAATCGTCCGTAACTTTTGATTAAGAGCTGAGAATGACACGAATCCTATGACCACGTTAATCTAGCTAAATTTTCTAGATTTTGATAAAATTTAATACTAAAATTGCTTTGACAAATCCTCCAAGTAATCAAATCTATCAAAAACTGTGTAATATCATGCATTATGCTTCACTTATAACCCTTCACTCAATGAGCACCAAGGATCAGTTTAGAAAGATCATATTAACTGGCCGATCAACTTGACCTATCCACACTAAATCGTCCGTAACTTTTGATTTATATCGCATAATGACACGGATTCAATGCTTACCTTAAGCTAGCTCAATTTTCTATATTGTAACAAAATTTGAGATAGAATTAGATACGACAAAGCGTCCAAGTAATCCAATATTTCCAAAACTGCGTAATGCTACGCGTTATTCTTCATTTATAAGTCTTTAATCAATGAGCACTAATGATCAGTTAAAAATGATCATTTTAACTGGTTGATCAACTTGACATGTACGCACTTAATCACTCGTAACTTTTGATTTAAAGCTCATAATGACAGAAATCTAAATCCCACATTAAACTAATTCAATTTCCAATATTGTGATAAAATATAAGACTAAAATTCCTTGGACAAATCCTCCGGGTAATCAAATTTATCCAAATGTGCGTAATGTCATGCATTATGCTTCACTTATAAGCCTTCACTCAGTGAGCACTAATGATCATTTTAGAAAGATCATATTAATGGCCGATCAACTTGACATGTCCACACTAAATCGTCTGTACTTTTAATTTATAGCTCAGAATGATACGAATTATATGCCCACCATAAGCGAGCTTAGTTTTCTATATTGTGACAAAATTTGAGATAGAACTAGATACGACAAAGCATCGAAGTAATCCAAAACTGTGTGATGCAATGCATTATGCTTCATTTATAAGCCTTTACTCAATGAACAATAATGATCAGTTAAGAATGATCAGTTAAGAATGATCATTTTAACTGGCTGATCAACTCGACATGTCCGCACGAAATCGTCTGCAATTTTTTTTTAGAGCTCGGAATGACACAAATCCAAAGCCTGCGTTAATGTACCTCAATTTTCTATACTGTGATAAAATTTAAGACTAAAATTAATTAGACAAATCATCCAAGTAATCAAATCTATACAAAACTGCATAATGTCATGCATTATTCTTCATTTATAAGCCTTCACTCAATGAGCAGCAATGATCAATTTAGAAAGATCATATTAATTTGCCGATCAACTTGACATCTCCGTACTAAAACTCTGTAATTTTTTATATATAGCTCAGAATGATATGAATCCAGTGCCCACCTTAAGCTAGCTCATTTTTCAAAATTCTGAAAAAATTTGAGATAGAATTAGATACGAAAAACCATCCAAGTAATCCATTCTATCCCAAACTGTGTGATGCCATGCATTATGCTTTATTTATTAGCCTTTACTTAATGAGCATCAATGATCAGTTTAGAATGATCATTTTAATTGACCGATCAAGTTGACATGTCCGCACTAAATCATCCGGGATTTTTGATTTAGAGCTTGGAATGACACGAATCCAATGTCCACGCTAATCTAACTCAGTTTTCTATATTGTGACAAAATTTGATACTGAATTAGATACTACAAAACGTCCAAGTAATCCAGTCTATGCAAAAATGTGTGATGTTATGCATTATGCTTCATTAATAAGCCTTTACTCAATGAGCATGAATGATAAGCTTAGAAAGATCATATTAACTTGCCGATCAACTTGACATGTCCACACTAAATCTTCTGTAACTTTTAATTTATAGCTCAGATTGACACGAATCCAATGTCCACCTTAAGCTAGCTCAATTTGCTATATTGTGACAAAATTTGGACAACATTAGATACGACAAACCATCCAAGTAATTCAATCTATCCAAAACTGTGTGATGCCAGACATTATGCTTCATTTATAAGCCTTTACTCAATGAGCATCAATGAGAAGTTTAGAATGATCATTTTAACTGGCCGATAAACTTGACATGTCCACACTAATTCGTCCGTAACTTTATATTTAGATCTCAGAATGAAACGAATCAAATGCCCACGTTAAGCTAGCTCAATTTTCTATATCGTGTTAAAATTTGAGACAGAAATAGGTACGTTAAAGCATCCATGTAATCCAACCTATCCAAAACTGCGTGGTGCCTTGCATTATGCTTCATTTATAATCATTTACTCAATGACTATAAATGATCAGTTAAGAATGATCATTTTAACTTGCCGATAAACTTGACATGTCCACACTACATCGTCTGTAACTTTTGATTTAGAGCTCAGAATGACACAAATCCAAAACCCACGTTAACCTAGCTCAAGTTTCTAGATTGTGACAAAATTTGAAACTGCAATAGATACAACAAAGCATCCAAGTAAACCAATCTATCCAAAACTCCGTGATGTCAGGCATTGTGCTTTATTTATAAGCCTATACTCAATGAGCATCAATGATCAGTTTAGAGTGATCATTGTAATTGGCCGATCAACTTGATATGTGCGATTTAAATCGTTTGTAACTTTTGATTAATAGCTCAGAATGACACAAAGCCAGTGCCCAGCTTAAGCTAGCTCATTTTTCTATATTGTGACAAAATTTGAGATAGAATCAGATATGAAAAACAGTCCAAGTAATCCAATCTATCCAAAACTGCGTGATCACATGCATTATGCTTATTTATTACCCTTTAATCAATGAGAATCAATAATTAGTTTAGAATGATCTTTTTAACTGGCTGATCAACTCGACATGTCCGCACTAAATCATCTGGAATTTTCGATTTAGAGCTTCGGATGACACGAATCCAATGTCCACGCTAATCTAGCTCAGTTTTCTATATTGTGACAAAATTTGAGAGTGAATTAGATACAACAAAGCGTCCAAGTAATCCAGTATATCCAAAAATGTGTGATGTCTTTCAATATGCTTCATTAATAAGCCTTTAGTCAATGAGCACCAATGATCAGTTTAGAAAGATCATATTTACTGGCTGATCAACTTGACATGTCCACACTAAATCTTCCATAACTTTTAATTTATAGCTCAGAATGATGCGAATCCAATACCCACTTTAACCTAGCTCAATTTTTTATATTTTTAAAAATTTGAGAAAGAAATAGAGACGAATAAATGTCCAAGTAATCCAATCTATCCAAAGCTACGTGATGCCATGCATTATGCTTCATTTATAAGCGTTAACTCAATGCACATCAATGATCAGTTTAGAATGATCATTTTAACTGGCCGATCAAATCGACATGTCTGCACTAAATCGTCCAGAATTTTTGATTTAGAGTTTAAAATGACACAAATCCAAAGCCCACGTCAAGCTAGCTCAAGTTTCTTGGTTGTGACAAAATTTGAGACAGAAATATATATGACAAAGCGACCAAGTAATCCAATCTATTCAAAACAGCGTGATGCCATGCATTATGCTTTAGTTATAAACATTTACTCAATGAGCGTCAATGATCAGTTTAGAATTATTATTTTAACTAGCTGATCAACTTGACATGTCTGCACAAAATCGTCCGTTACTTTTGATTATAGCTCATAATGACATGAATCTAATGCCCACATTAAGTTAGCTCAAGTTTCTATATTGTGACAAAATTTGACACAAAAATAGATACGACAAACCATCCAAGTAATCAAATCTATCCCAAATTACGTGATGTCATGCATTATGCTTCACTTATATGCCTTTACGCAAACAACACCAATGATAGGTTTAGAATAATCATATTAACTTGCCGATCAACATGACATGTCCGCACTAAATCGTCTGTAACTTTTGATTCAGAGCTCAGAATGACACGAATCCAATGCCAACATTAAGCTGGCTCAAGTTTCTAGGTTGTGACAAAATTTGATACAGAAATAGATATGACAAAGTGACCAACTAAATCAATCTATCAAAAACTGTGTGACGCCATGCATTATGCTTCATTTATAAACATTTACTCAATGAGTATCAGCGATCAGTTTACAATGATCATTTTAAGTGGCTGATCACCTTGACATGTCTGCACTAGATCTTTCGTAACTTTTGATTTACAGCTCAGAATGAAATGAATCCAATGCCCACGTTAAGGTAGCTGAAGTTTCTATATTGTGACAAAATTTGATACAAAAATAGATACGACAAAGCATCCAAGTAGTCAAATCTATCACAAACTACGTGATGTCATGCATTATGCTTCATTTATATGCCTTTACTCAATCAGCACCAATGATAGGTTTAGAATGATCATATTAACTTTCTGATCAACTTGACATGTATGCACTAAATCGTCAGTAAGTTTGATTTACAGCTCTGAATGACACGAATCTAATGCCCACGTCATCCTAGCTCAAGTTTCTAAATTGTGACAAAATTTTAAACTGAAATAGATACGACAAAGCATCCAAGTAATCAAATCTATCCAAATTTGCGTGATGTCATGGATTATGCTTCATTTATAAACCTTTACTCAATGAGCATCAATGATCAGTTTAAAATAATCATATTAACTTGCCGATCAACTTGACATGTCCGCACTAAATCTTCCATAACTTTGCATTTAGTGCTTAGAATGACTCCAATCCAAAGCCAACAATATGCCAGCTAATTTTTCTATATTGTGACAAAATTTGTGATAAAAATAGATAAGACAAAGCGTCCAAGTAATCCAATCTATCCAAAACTGCATGATGCCATGCATTATGCTTCATTTATAACCATTTACTCAATGCGCATCAATGATCAGTTTAGAATGATCATTGTAAATGGTCGATCAACTTGACATGTCTGCACCAAAGAATCAGTAACGTTTGATTTAGAGTTCAGAATGATACGAATCCAATGCCCACGTTAAGCTAGCTCAATTCTCTATATTATGACAAAATTTGAGACAGAAATAGATATGACAAAGCATCCAAGTAATCCAATCTATCCGAAAATGCGTGAAGCCATGCATTATGGTTCATTTATAAACATTTACTCAATGAGCACCAAAGATCAGTTTAGAATGATCATTTTAACTGGCCGATCAACTTGCATGTGTACAGAAAATCGTCCGTAACTTTTGATTTATAGCTCAGAATGACACGAATCCAATGCTTACATTAAGGTAGCTTAAGTTTCTATATTGTGAAAATTTGAGGCAAAAATAGATACGAAAAAACATCCAAGAAATCAAATATATCACAAACTGCGTGGTAACATGCATTATGCTTCATTTATATGCCTTTACTCAATAAGTACCAATGATCAGTTTAGAATGATCACAATAAATTTCTGATCAACTTGACATCCCCGCACTAAGTAGTCTGTAACTTTTGATTAAGAGATCAGATTGACACGAATACAATGCCCATCTTAAGCTAGCTCAAGTCTCTACATTGTCAAAATTTTTGAAAGAAATAGATAGCAGAAAAGCATCCAAGTTATCCAATCTATCCCGAACTGCATGATGCCTTGCAGTATGCTTTATTTTAAGCCTCTAGTCAATGAGCACCAATGATCAGTTAAGAATGATCATTTTAACTGGCCGATCACCTTGGCATGTCCGCACTAAATCGTCCGTAAATTTTGATTTAAAGCTTAGAATTACACAAATCCAAAGCCCACGTTATGCTAGCTCAATTTTCTATATTGTGACAAAATTTGAAAAGGAAATAGATAAGAAAATTGTCCAAGTAATCAAATCTATCCAAAACTGCGTGATGCCATGCCTTATGCTTCAATTATAATCCTTCACTCAATGAGCATCAATGATCAGTTTAGAATGATCATTGTAACTAGACGATCAACTTGATATTGACATAGGAAAATCAAATAAGACCTATCTTGACCTACAAGGCAAGTGTGAGCACGAAAATTCAGTTTGAATAACAAGGGAAATGAAAAAGGATGGGTTATTATTAACCACATGGTTGAAATGGTTAAATAGCTACCTTGGGAGAAGAATCAAGGTGAAAAGGACATGCCCATGCTGCACACAGTCTTGGCAACCACACCAAACAGTCATGCCTGCTGCACACAGCCTTGGTAACCACACCAAACAGTCATGCCTGCTGCACACAGTCTTGGTAACCACACCAAACAGTCATGCCTGCTGTCTCCTCTCTTCTCATTGGTTGTTGACAGGCTCCTCCTCTATTCAAACTCATCCACAAGTTTGAATTCGTTTTCTTTTGTGTTCACATTGTAAATCCTCTATAAAAGGGCTGTAAAGACTCAATGTATAATAAACTCTTAGGAGATTCTTCTCCATAAGTCTAAGTCATTTCTCATTTTCTCATACTTCTCTTTGAGTTTTCAGATTCAATTCTTCACATTTCTCCTCTATAATCTCAATATTCTTACATGGTATCAGAGCATAAGATCATTCTCTTATCTTTTCTACTCAAATCTCTCAGTTTCTAATCTAAAATTCTGTCAAAAATC
Source organism: Pugionium dolabratum (assembly GCA_018901945.1). Taxonomy (NCBI): domain Eukaryota; kingdom Viridiplantae; phylum Streptophyta; class Magnoliopsida; order Brassicales; family Brassicaceae; genus Pugionium; species Pugionium dolabratum. The sequence goes on along the minus strand of JAEVFF010000089.1, from coordinate 1,092,204 downwards.
TCTCAGTCTTTAGACTAAAAACTCACGGTTTCATTCAACCATAAAAGCTGCTTCCTTTGAGCTCTTCAAAGCCTAACAATGGAGGATACAGTTCAAATTAGTTCCAGCCTGAAACCTACGGTGATAGCAGTAGTTCTCAAAGGCTTGAACTACACATTATGGTCAAGAACCATCAAGACAGCCATTTGTGGCAAAGGACTTTGGAATCACATCTTGGAGGATAATACTCCATCTATAGATGATCCAAAGGAGAAGAAGGATGAGGCAACAAGAAAAGAAGAAGCTAGGTGGTTCCAAGAAGATCAATCAGTCCTTGGATTCCTCCAAAATTCATTGGACCCATCCATTCTTGAAGCTTATTCACATTGTGAAACTGCCAAGTCTCTTTGGGACACTCTCAAGAGGGTGTATGGGGATGTTTCAAACCTCAGCCGTGTGTATGAGGTTAAGAAGGCTCTCAATGATCTACACCAAGAGGATATGGAGTTCACAAAATTCCTGGGCAAGTTCCAGTCAACATGGTCCGAGCTTGACATGTTGAGACCAAGTTCTATGGATCCAAAGGTGCTTAATGAAAGGAAGGAACAAGACAAGATATTTGGGCTCCTTCTCAACCTAAATCCAGCCTTTAAGGATGTGATTAAGTCCATCCTGAGAGAGCCAAAACTCCCTGATTTCGAAGAGGTGTGCTCACGGATTCAAAGGGAGCAAGGCAACATTGGTTTGTTTGGTGGTAAAGGAGAACTAGTCATGGCCAACAAAAGCGTGTTTAAGCAAGAGGATAGGAAGAGTGTGATGTGTGAGCATTGTAAGAGGAATGGCCACATCAAGGACAAGTGCTGGATACTTCATCCTCATCTCAAGCCAAACCGGTTCAAGGATTCAAAGGCTAACATCTCTCAAATGGTTGCGACTGAACCGGCAAGTTCATCCAACCAAGGAGGGGAGCTAGCTATGAATGTATCCATGGAGTATGTTAAGAAGAGTGACTTGGAGGATCTCATCAAGGCCTATGCCTCAAAACTCTCCAGGTATCACACTCTACTCCCATAAATCGCTTGATAAACCAGATCATAAGTTGGTAGTGGATTCAGGTGCTTCTCACCATATGATTAGCAATGCTAGGTTGTTAAAGAACATTGAACCATGTCTAGGACAAGTAACTATAGCTGATGGTAAGGGTATTCCAATTGAAGGAACGGAAAATTAAGACTATTTGACAAAGAAACTAATGCATTCTTTGTACCTAAATTTAAGTCTAATCTAGTTTCTGTCAAAAAGGCTACTAAAGACCTCAATTGCAATGTTACATTTGGGCCTAACAATGTTTACTTTCAGGATATTAAGAGTGGTAAGATACTTGGAGGTGGTGTAACTCAAGATGAGCTCTATGTTCTTGAAGACCCTCCAAGCAATTTGGATTCCTTAGCTTTCAAATCTTGTGTTTTTGCTAATAAAGATGTCTTATGGCATGCTAGATTAGGACATCCTCATGCTCGTGCTTTAAGCTTAATAATTCCTAATGTCGCTTATGATCACTCAGTTTGTGAGGCTTGTATCCTTGGCAAACATTGTCGTGTTGTTTTCCCTAAATCGTCTACAATTTATGAGCATTGCTTTGATTTAGTACATTCCGATGTTTGGACCTCACCTTACATGTCTAGAGATAGGAATAAATACTTTGTGACCTTTATAGATGAGAAATCGAATATACATGGGTTACATTACTTCCATCTAAAGATAGGGTTTATGAGGCATTTATAAACTTTCATAATTATGTTACTAATCAATTCAATGCCAAGATCAAAGTGTTAAGATCAGATAATGGAGGGGAATACACAAGTCAAAGATTCAAAGCTCATCTAAACAAACATGGAATACTACATCAAACTAGCTGTCCACACACACCACAACAAAATGGAGTTGCTGAAAGGAAGAACCGACACTTAATGGAAGTAGCAAGATCCATGATGTTTCATACCAATGTTCCTAAAAGTTTTTGGGGAGATGCAGTCTTGGTTGCTTGCTACCTCATCAATCGGATTCCAACCAAAGTCTTGCAAGATATATCCCCATTTGAGGTACTCAATAAAACTAAACCTTCCATTGATCATTTACGTGTATTTGGGTGTGTGTGCTTTGTGTATGTTCCAGGTGATCTAAGAAACAAGTTGGAGGCAAAGAGCATCAAGTGTATGTTCCTTGGATATTCGACAACACAAATGGGTTATAAGTGCTATGATCCGAGCAACAACAGGACATATGTGTCTAGAGATGTCAAGTTCATAGAAGAACGAAGCTATTATGATCAGAAAGATTGGGCAGGATTGAAGGATCTCTCAAGGTCACCTTCTGATTTGGCTACGAGTTTGAGGTTTCTCTTGAATCATTTGGGAAATGATCTGCCAAAGGATTCAAGACACGAAGAAACAAGAAACTTAAGTAGTTCACAAGATACCCAAGAGAATGAACAAGGGGTGGTAACTCAAGAACCAACTCCAATCCAAGAAGAAGCTATGGCCCAAAACGAAGAACAAGACGACTTGGAAGTGGGTATAGAGGAACCTATTCACCAAATGGAAGAGGAAACGGTTGTAGAGGAGGCTGCACCACCTGGTCAGCATTTAAGGAGGAGTACTAGACTTAGGAACACTAGGGTATTCTACAACAACCAGGCCGTGGCTCATCCCATACAAGCTGTTTGTTCCCTTGACCTCTTGCTATCTAGTCATCAAGCATTCCTTGGAAAGATTGAACAAAGTCAGATTCCAAGGACTTATGAAGAAGCTGAGAGCAAGAAAGAATGGTTAGATGCAGTAAGAGATGAGAAGGGAGCTATGGAAAGGAATCATACATGGGATATACAAGAACTTGCCAAAGGCAAGAAGGCTGTGAGTTCCAAGTGGGTGTTCACCATCAAGTATAAGAGCAATGGGGACATAGAAAGGTACAAGGCACGTCTAGTTGCAAGAGGTTTCACTCAGACATATGGAGAGGACTATACTGATACATTTGCACCGGTGGCTAAGTTACACACTGTAAGGGTTGTTCTTTCACTAGCTACGAATCTGACTTGGGACTTATGGCAAATGGATGTCAAGAACGCATTCCTACAAGGAGAACTTGAAGAGGAAGTGTATATGACTCCACCACCAGGGCTTGAAGATTTTTGCAAAGAGGGACAGGTTCTAAGACTTAGGAAGGCAATATATGGGTTGAAGCAGTCACCAAGGGCCTGGTATCACAAATTAAGCTCCACACTTACTGATAATGGGTATAGGAAATCCCATTCAGATCATACTTTGTTCACTCGTCAAAACTCCAAAGGAATCGTGGCGGTCTTGGTTTATGTGGATGACCTTATCATCACAGGAGATGATAAGGAAGAAATTCAGTCCACAAAGGCCTTCTTAAACAGATCATTTGACATCAAGGATCTTGGAGAGTTGAAGTACTTCTTGGGTATTAAAGTGTGTCGGTCTCAAGAAGGGCTCTTTCTATCCCAAAGAAAGTATGCTCTTGATCTGTTGACAGACACGGGAAAGCTTGGGGCTAAACCGGCCAAAACTCCTCTTGAAGATGGCTACAAGGTCAACGGAAAGGGGGAGAAAGCTGATGAGTTATTTAAGGATGTTTCTCAGTATAGGAGACTAGTTGGGAAGCTTATCTACCTCACCCTCACACGACCAGACTTGTGTTTTGCTGTGAATCAAGTGAGTCAACATATGCAAAAGCCTACTGTATATCATTGGAGCATGGTAGAAAGGATCCTTAGATACATCAAAGGATCTCCTGGTCAAGGTATATGGATGGGCAAGAATGGGAACACTGAGATTGTCGGGTATTGTGATGCGGATTGGGCTGGTGATAGGGTGGATAGGAAATCAACCACTGGGTATTGCACCTTCGTTGGTGGGAACTTAGTCACTTGGAAGACTAAGAAGCAGAAGGTGGTATCATGTTCTAGTGCTGAAGCAGAATATAGGGCTATGAGGAAGCTGACAAATGAAGTAACTTGGCTCAAAGCACTCTTGAAAGATTTCGGTATTGCACAACCAGGGCCAATTACCTTCCATTGTGATAATCAGGCAGCCATTCACATAGCTTCAAACTCAGTGTTTCACGAGAGGACCAAGCACATAGAGATCGACTGCCATAAGGTTAGGGAGAAAGTTCAAGATGGAACCATTCTGCCATGTTATACAAGGAGTGAAGACCAACTAGCTGACATCTTCACAAAGGCAGCAAGTCTCAAAGTTTGCAAGAACATCTTTAGCAAACTTGGGCTTGTTGATTTATCACACCCATGATCAAAGGTCTCCTAATCCAAGAGCAACACACTCTTTTTCCCTTATTAAGGTTTTGTCCCAAGTGGTTTTCCTTAATAAGGTTTTTAATGAGGTGTTGCCTTGGGTTCCCAAGCTTAAGACTTTAGGGTGATTCCAAAGTCTTTAGCTTGAGGGGGAGTATTGACATAGGAAAATCAAATAAGACCTATCTTGACCTACAAGGCAAGTGTGAGCACGAAAATTCAGTTTGAATAACAAGGGAAATGAAAAAGGAGGGAGTTATTATTAACCACATGGTTAAAATGGTTAAATAGCTACCTTGGGAGAAGAATCAAGGTGAAAAGGACATGTCCATGCTGCACACAGTCTTGGCAACCACACCAAACAGTCATGCCTGCTGCACACAGTCTTGGCACCAAACAGTCATGCCTGCTGCACACAGTCTTGGTAACCACACCAAACAGTCATGCCCATGCTGTCTCCTCTCTTCTCATTGGTTGTTGACAGGCTCCTCCTCTATTCAAACTCATCCACAAGTTTGAATTCGTTTTCTTTTGTGTTCACATTGTAAATCCTCTATAAAAGGGCTGTAAAGACTCAATGTATAATATACTCTTAGGAGATTCTTCTCCATAAGTCTAAGTCATTTCTCATTTTCTCATACTTCTCTTTGAGTTTTCAGATTCAATTCTTCACATTTCTCCTCTATAATCTCAATATTCTTTCAATATAAGCCTTTGGATCCGAATCGCCTTCAAAAGTTGGAAGGCGTAGCTTGCCGGTGTCTTCAATCTGAGTGTTAATTATCTGGGCTAATAATGGGATTTTTTTGGTTTCTTCCATTACGTGATCAATCTCAAGAGCTGTGCTAGACGCATTGTGGACTTTTGACGTCACCAGTATCAGTTTGGTGTTGGTATTCTTTATCTATTGCTTCATATTTTTGTATCTGCTTGCGCTTCTTGCTTGCCGACCTAATAGTCGTTCTCGCTTCCAATTTGGCCCAGCCTTTCATCCCGGCTCAAATCCACTCTTCTGGGTTCAAGGTTGAACAAAGGTTGGGGAGCTGTCGTGACACCGGACGTTGATCCCGAAGCGAACTCTAAGGTTTGTGGGATTGTGTCGGGTTGGATTCGGCATGTTGTCCTGAGGTTAGTAATCGACAGAGGATTAATCGGCTCTAATTCACTTATTGCCACCATCCATGCTTCGAGTTTTGCATGTGCAGTGGCGAGGTTAGTCAATTGGGATATGATATGGTCATCAGCCCAACCCCTGGCCAACTTGCCGGCCCAGCCGGTCCAAGTAACACAAAGGCGGCCAAATACGTATGTGCAAAAGAATACATGAGTGTATCTTCATGAATTTAATCCTAACCAAGAAATGGCTTGCCAAGAAAAAACCTGGCATATGATCCTCACTCATAGAGGACACACGGTGACATGTAACTCACCCCAAACCAGGCCATATTAAGTCATGCACCATTCATCAAGTTCGAGTTGCCAAAACTTACCATATTTGGAACTTTCCTTATATGAAAGTGTCCAAACATTTTTGGTGACCACAAGACTTTTTGCTACTTTTAGGAGCTCCTTTAAGCACTTCTAGAAGCTCAAACACACCTCTATCATGCACCAGCCACCATAGGATCAGGTGGATCCCTCTTCTCCAAGACTTATCATATATGGACCGAAGTGCACTTAATATGTTCAGATTGCAACATCACTATTTCTTGCAATTTGGGCATGTGTTAAAGACCTTCCAAAGTATCCAGGATGTACCTAGATACCTTACATTCACCCCTAAGCTTCCAAGATACAAGCAAATACACTTTTCATATTTGCCAAAACAAAACATTAGTGGCCACAGACCATATACTTTAAATGTACGATTTCCTTTTCTCCTTTTTAGGTTTTAGGACTGTTGCTATGAGCACTATATATGCTTAGCACGACTTGATTGTAAAGATAGACCACCATTAAAATAAAAAGTTGAATACACATTATTTTCTTCAAAGCCTTGTGTTTGAATCTTGATTTTGTTATTTAGAAACTAAGTGTGTCATTCATTTCTTTTCTATTAAAGCCACGACCAGATTAGTTTGAAAGATTCAAACTTCCTTGGTTCACCTTTGATTCGATCAAAACTTTCTCCTTTCATTTCCCTTGCATGCTTAAGTCAAGAGATATTCTCGACCTTGCGAGTCACTGCCGTACCACTTGTGAGATTGATACCCAATTTTACATCAGGATAGGACTTGATCTTCATGAACGTTGAATCGAGCGACAAGAGCCTCATCCGATTCTTTCTGTTTATCAGAAGTGGATTTGAGTTCGTGAGAAAAGGCTTGATCTTTAAGAGGAGGTCTGAGCGGCCGTCATCAGATGCCGACATGTTTCTTCTTTGTCGTGTTTTCTCCCCATATACGGCGCCAAAGTGTGAGAACCAAAGTTGAAAAATCAAGTTCTCAGTGAAAAATTACAATCTTTATCTTTTCTTTATCTCTCTTAGAATTCTCTCTCTCCAAAAAGATGGTCCTCTCTCCGGAAATCCCTTCGCCCTATTTGAACTATCTACGTCGTAACTGACCCCTTTACATTGATTAGCGAATCGCTATAATAATACGATTCGTATTTAATTTGTTTTGACGTTACTCCGTGTCTTCTGCTGTGCATTTCTCTAGTCTGGGTCAGATTTCGGATTTCTACCCGAGCTTGATTCTCGGACTTCCAATTCCTTTTGGCCCAATTAGCTTCTTCGAACTTTCTTTAACGGATTCGGATCTCGGAACTGGATCCAGTGTCAACACACATCTAATAAAAAGTGGGCATAATATAATTTACGGTATGAAACGAGATCCCATAAGATTGATTTTATGGTTTTTCATAGAAAAACTAATAAAAACTCAATTCTGGCTATATAGGTTGTAACTACGAAACGTGGTCCCATCAGATCGATTTTAAGTCTTTCATAGAAAAACATCCTGAAACTAACAAAAACTCAAATGAAACAAAAAAAAATGCTGTGAAATTTAGAAAATAGTAAATATTAATTGCTTACCTCTCACCAAACATTTATTTAAAGTAGTTAACTATCTGTTATAGGATAAACTTTCTCAAAAAAAATTCAAAATTCCATTATAAGGTTGTATATAATTCATTTTACAAACGTTTATCAATTTTCTCTACTTTTATAATTAAGTCATCAACTTTTATAGAATTTGTTTTGACATGTTCTGTATTGAATCTTATAAAACTATTTAAATATTTTTATAAACTGATATAAAACTTATTAATTCTGTATTTTTATAAAAGATCGACGATCTATTTCCCTACAAAAATTATCATATAACACTATATGTCTCCCCAATTTAAATACTCATCTTATATATCTCTGAATCCAAAGTTCTAAATTTATTTCATCCCGAGAATCACAAGTCGTAACGTATTTATCCTTGAAAGCACAGTTCAAAACCTTATTATCCATATCTTTTGGTTTTAACCGGTTTTAAAATTTGTCAACAATCGCTTAACAATTAAATCAAAAGTAAACTGGATTAAAACATGATTTAGATGCAATTAGAGACCTGATTACACTAAACTATACTCCAGAACGAAAAACTCTTCAAACCCAAAAATCTCCAATTTCAAGAACCCTATAAATCACACATTTGAAATCAAAGGTGGTAGAGGTGAAATCAAAAGTGATAACGATGAATCCTAGACATGAATCTTATTCTTTGTGAAGGGTCTGGCAAACCATATTGCAACAATGAAGAAATCGACTGAGATGTTTTTGAGATCGAGAAATTAGTGCAAGACTTCTTCGACATGATCTCTTCATCTTGGTTAGATTCGCATTCAAAATTTACAGGCTAACAACTCACTTACACTTGATTTCGGATGTAGGAGATTACGAGCACCAATTTTGCAACTTGTGATTTTAAGGTTCTTTGTTCATCATATTGGAAATTTTTTGCATCATGTTTTTAGGCAGGGTTAGATGTTTGATCAAATTTGGTCAAGGCTTTAGTTTGATTTACTTTTGGTCCTGTAAAGTTTCGTTTTGGTTTTGTATAAAATCATAGAAATCAACATCGAGGAGTAAATGTGTTTTGAACTTTTGATTCGAAGTAAAATAGGTTTAGAATCTTAGATTTGGGATATAGAGAACAAGGGCTTAGTTTTGGAGATATATTGTGGTATATGATACTTTTCGTGGGAAATAGATCATTGACCCTTCTATAAATGAGCTTATAACTATATAAAAATGGTGTTTTTGAAAATAGATAACAAACAGTGAAGTTAAAATAGTAATATCACATAATAATACTTTTAAAATTCCCTTTCATTTATATTTTATATTTTTTTCTTGTATCTTTTTTTTTTATAGATTTAAGATATAATTGCTTTTCCATTTGTATTTTAGTTGTTTGCCTACAAAATTTATTGATTAAAAATATTTAAAGAAAAAATCTTAAAATACCATTACTATGTCTAATAGTGGACTATTGGCAGTTTCATACCCGAACTTTACTCGAATGTTTGATTTATACCCAATTATTGGAGCAGTGTAAATTCATAGCTGAAATTAAGTAAAACTCAAATTTTATACCCAAAAAACTAATATTGTGAAAATTTATACATGAGCCGTAACGGTGTTAGATTTCCGTTAACAGATGCTGATGTGGCTGCCACGTAATGCCGACGTGGCGGGAGAAGTGAGACATCGCATGTCAATCTCAAAACGACGTCGTTTTGAGAAATATTAAAATTGGTCGTTTCATACCCAAATTTTATTTGGATGTTCGATTTAGACCTAATTGTTGGATCAGTGCAAAATCATACCTGAAATTAAATAAAATTCAAATTCCATATCCAAATAACTACTATTGTGCAAATTTATACATGAGCCGTAACGGGGTTAGGTATAAATCGAACATCCGAGTAAACTTCGGGTATGAAACTGCCGATTTTCCATCTAATAGTCTATTTTTCTAAATTATCATCTGAATTCAGATTTTTAAGCACGCATTGTTGTTCAAACTCTTATATGTTCACAAATTGCCTTAACATCAATTTTCGTTGGTTAAGGACAATTTGATCATTTAGGTTTTTTTCAGAAAATCTAACAACACTTTTGATGCGTTTGATTTATCTTAATATCGAAATTTAATTGATCACATTAGACTAAGCAATAAGAACAATCTAAATGAAGATCCAGGTGAAAATCCTTAATTCCAAGCTTCCTATTCTAACGATTCCAGAAATCCTTTTGAAAACTCTAAAACCTAATTACGTATTTACTCAGACATAAATAACGATGAACAAGTTATTGTATAAATAAAAGATGAAAGGGTTTAGAAATATTCTCAGTAAAGTTTGGAATCAAGATTTCTTCTCTCAAGTGGTTACAAGTGCAAAACACAAAGAACTCCTAAAGAAAATAAAGTGTAACTCTAAAAGTGGCTGAAAAAACGTTTAAATAGTAGCAAATTTGGATCAAGTCAATTCGGAGTCGAATTGGGCCAAACCCGGGCCAAAAATAGTTTTTTCCGCAGAACAGCTAGGGATCGATCGGTTCCTCCCCGGACCGATCGATCTCCTAGGCTTCTGGACGATATGATCGCTCGGTCACTGCCCGAAGTGCTCGATCTGCATACATGGGATCGATCGGTCCCTTCTTGAACCAATCGATCTCCTAGGGTTCTAGACAACATGATCGATCGGTCCCTCCTTGTACTAATTACTCTCCTCGGTCACTGCCCAGACTGGTCGATCTGTACACATGGGATCGATCAGTCCATCCTTGGACCAATTGATCTCCTTGGTCACTGCCCGAATATGCACACAGGGAATCAATCGGTTCATCCTTGGACCAATCGATCCTACAAGCTTTTGCCTGTAATCTCTATTTTCTTCCTATTCTCGCCAAAACCCCAATTGAATCGTAAAACCTACAAAACTCCTCACAAGAAGTTCCAAAATGATGTGATAAAACCATAACACTTGCTAAACTACTGATGTAACGCGTTAAATATGACATATATCAATTCTCCCAGATTTAGATCCTTGTTTGTCCTCAAATAAGGAAAGAATCTCAAATGTTGAAAAAGCTGAACTGTAGAAATTCACACCATTCAGTAAAACAGTATCAACACAAATCTTGCACCCTAAACAGTACCAACCTCAAAACCAGAAGTTCCATGTACAGTCCTGTTTGTCGCATTTAACCCGATTCACCCACATCCAAGTTAGAGACACTCATTTCTCGTGCTTATTGAACCCATACGAACTTTCAAGATATATCATCATCTAGGGAGTGTCGATCAAAGGCGCCAAAATTCATCACCCTCAAACAACTTAACAAGATACCCATCCATACTTTTCAACTTTCATTATCTTCTCTTCTTTCTTAGGATTGATTTTTCTTACTTTTCTAGGGCACCATTATATTTTTTTATCGAATCATATCCCTAATGATCGATTTTCAATACTTTTCTAGGGTATCATTGTATTCTTTTATCAAATCATATCCCTGATGATTGATTTTCCCTACTTTTCTAGGATATCATTGTATTTTTTATCGATCATCCTATTAAACAATTTCTGTGAGATTTAAAAGATGCGAGTTTACGTCCTACTCCATATTAACTTCCATTAAAAACATCTAATCAACATTTGGGATTAAAACTCAAAGAGAGGATAGTTGAAAATTCTTAATTTACTAGTCGTAGCATCTTATGAGTATTGAAAGGTAATACCGGTCCAATGCATACCAAGCCCATGATGAGTGCTTTGTCTTCTCCCTTTTTTTAGGTAAGCTAGTTGACTAATGGTTACTCGTCTGATACGGTGTTTGGAAATTTGCTCAACTCACAGGATTTCCATTCGAAAATGATAAGATTAGCGTAAACAGTAGTCATGAAAAGCATGATCATAATTTCAAAGGCAAATTTAACAGGTCATATAATATTCGAGTTTATACAGGAAAGAAACAACAAGAACAAGAAAAATCAAATCCAATATGCTACTATTTGGCGATTCCCCCCCATACTTACTTCACGCCGTCCCGGTGTGTAAACAAACCTGAAAAGCAAAGAAAATAGTAACAAAAAAAAAGAAATATGGTTAGCTCAGAACTGGGAGGTAGGACTCTCGCTTTGTCATCCTCCTTCTCATGTGTAATTGCTCCATTGAATGTGATACGTCATGCGATATGGGTCTCTATACTTGAATTCTAGATAGGGCAGTCAATAACCTTGCCATTGTGGCGTTGTTCTGCCTGGTTGATGGATCATCCAGCCGCAGAACTCAGTATCATAATGATGTTGTGAGATATAAGGTAGGTTGTATTATCCCGACTATGGTGGTAATAGTTGTTCATTACTGGTTCTCGCACTTGAATAACCTTTTCTAAAGTTGGGCGTGAATGGGGCTACATGTGAGGTATGATATTGCGAGATGAGGATCCTCTGGGTCTGTTTGCTGCAAGTGATGGATTGGGGTAGAGAAATTGGGGATGTGGTAGGAACTCGATATTGTTTTGAGATTTGATGGAAGTGATATCCCTTTGTGGCAGTTGGCAGAACTGAAAGATGCCTTCTCGATTCTGAAATTGATAGGTGTAGTTGCGCTTGAGGATGTGGCAATGTTCGAAATACTTGGTATCAAGGAATGCTAAGCGTGTAGTGCAGGTGGTGGAGTCAAGATCAAGTCTATGGTATCTGAATCTAGGAGTGAGAAGCCTCCCACAAGATTTCACCTTGCCTTCGCCGGGTAATCCCCTGTTTTTCTTGTAGACAATCATCTCAGCAAATCTTACCCAAAATTCATTTCATGATCAACGAGAAATGGCTCACTATAATCTTCGGATAGAACGCCACCAATCATGTAATGGAAAAGAAACGACGAGTGCCTGCACAGTGATGTTGATTCCTCTTTTTCAAAGCGGATGTTGCTAGAATATCTTGGCGAGTACTCGGACGTTGGGTTCTGGATGAAGGTTTTCTTGGCTTCTCTGGAGAGAAAGACCCTCGATCCGATAATTTTCCTCAATTTTCCTGCCATTGGAAAGTATGTAGGGAAGCTGCATTCATCGTCAATCGCTTCAAACCCATATAGTGCACAGAGGTCCATGAAAGAGATATGATAAGGTACCCCGGTGGAGAAATAGGAGACCGTTCCTTCACTTGCCCTTAGTTTGTGGGGGTTACTGTACTAAAATATGATATGGGGAGAAGTTGGCATACTAACTCCAGATAGAGAGGGTACGATTGGTAGAAAATGTTTACCAATCATACATTGGCTAGAATAGCCGCCACATCTTCTCGGATTTCCATCTTCGAGAGGGTTGCCTTGCATATAACCCAAGTGGGTTCCATCTTAATCTGCAATATACCATTGTAGAACGTGGTGTGATAGTGATCCCAAGATACATCCATGGGGCGGCTATTGAAAAATATGCCGTCTTTCAAAACTGATAAGATAACTAAAAAATTACCGGGAAAAGGGGTGTTATCCAGGCGTGGCCAAGGTGTAGCTGTCATTGCAACATTTTCAGTTTTCTCCTCAATAATGGGTGTCTTGTATTTTCGTGACCTGATTATCTTTTGAGACGAGGTGCCTTTATCGTATTCCATTCTGTGACACAAAACACAATATTAATATCTAACAAACGCGTTACGATATATGTAGACGTGAAAATTGTGAATATATGTATGTAATTTTGTTACTTTTCATGCAAAAGGCATATAAGCACTATCACATTTCCAACAAACCCAATATCCAATTTCAACATCCAAAACCTTGATTTTAAAGAAAATTAGCAAGGTTGCTAATCAAATCAATACCATCAAACATCATT